>CAUYSK010037572.1:0-46406 GCA_963575035.1 Avahi laniger
AAGGATTCTGGGAAGTCTGGATGAGAAAATATTTGTAAAACTCTTTCATAAACTATGAAGTTTACCAAAAATAGGAGATACCACTATCTCTTGGTGGGATTATCATTTGCTTTCACATATAAGAGATAATCCCCTTAAGTAAAATGCGTAACAGAAGAAAGACTAAAGAAAAACTTGAAATATTGGTTACGTTTATTAGCTGATTTATAGTAGGTCAATTCCTTCCAGTTTATACAGTCTTAGGAGATGAAATCCTACTTTACAGTCAAAACAACTAGAAGACTAACATTATTATAAGTAGTAAAGGGCAAAGACTCTGATATCATTGCTCATTTAAATATAGTTAGTTAATGATGTCAGCAGTGTAATTTATTTTTCTCTCAGAAGGTTACTTACATCTATAGATAATAATAGTTAATATTTATTGAGAAGTTACACGTGCTTTTTCCACGTGTGAACTCAATTAATCCTCACAACAACATTTGAGGTAGAACTTTTATTATCTCTTAAGCAAAATATGATGGTCCTACTGGCCTACGCAAAGAATTCATGACTAAGAACCCAAAAGCAAATGCAACAAAACAAAAATAAATAAATGGGACCTAATTAAACTAGAAAGGCCCTGCATAGCAAAAGAAACAATCTACAGAGTAAACAGACAACCTATACAATAGGAAAAAAATATCCACAAACTATATGTCTTACAAAGGACTAATACCCAGAATCTACAAGAAACTCAAACAAATCAGCAAGAAAAAACCCAAATAACCCTATTAAAAAGTGGACAAAAAACATGAACATTTTTCTAAAGAAGAGATACAAATGGCCAACAAACATATGAAAAATGCTTAACATCACTAATCATTAGGGAAAGGCAAACTAAAATTGCAATGAGATACCACCTTACTCTAGTCAGAATGGCCATTAGTAAAAAGTCAAAAGACAATAGATGTTAGTGAGGATGTAGCAAAAGGGAATGCTTGTACACTGTTGATGGGAATGTAAATTAGTACAACCTCTGAGGAAAATAGTATGGAAATTTCTCAACAAACTAGAAGTAGACCTACCATTCAATCCAGCAATCCCATCACTAGGGATAGATTCAAACAAAAGAAGTCATTATATCCCAAAAGACACCTGCAATTGTAAGTTCATTGCAGCACAATTCACAATTGCAAAGATATGGAATCAACCCAAGTACCCACCAAATGAGGAGTGGATAAAGAAAATGTGGTGAATATACACCATGGAATACTACTCAGCCATAAAAAAGGACAGAATAATGTCTTTCACAGCAACATGAACAGAACTGGAGGCCATTTTCCTAGGTGAAGTAACACAGTAATGGAAAACCAAATACACATTTTCTCACTTATAAATGGGAGCTAAGCTATAGGTGCATAGAAGAATACAGAGTAGTACAATGGATATTGGAGGTTGAGAGGGGATGAGGGAAGAAAAACTACCTATTGGGGACAATGTACACTATTTGAGTGGTGGGTACACTAAAAACCCAGAAATCACCACAAGACAATTCATCCATACAACCAAAAACCACTTATACCCCTAAATCTGTCTATCAAAATCTAAATTTTAAAAAATACAAAAGTCCTGAGGCTGAGAGCTTGTAAGTGGGGAAACTGAGACACAAACTGTAGTCTGTTCCTTAATGTCTCAACCAAATCACTGCTTCTAGCTATTAAAAGTTCTTCTGGAAGGCCTGGATTAGCAGAAAATTTTATATACAAAAATCGGCATCAATGCTATTTGGCAGTATTATTTATCACATCCAAGTATTTTCATTTCCCCACACACTATATTTATGGTTACATGATGTAAATATGTACATTTCCATTAAAATTAGAAAGGTCCATAATGTGCATACTATTTATTTATTTGACCTAAATCTATGTGTGGATGACTTCCCCTCAAAAAAGCTACATATTTTAAGAAGGCTTGAACAAATTGATGAGCTGTTCCATCATATGTTTGCTACATGAGTACATAAAATCCGTGTTTTTATTATTACTCTTATTTCATCACTAATGTAAATCTCCTAAACTCGACAAGTGAGAATATTTTAAGTCAAGGAGAGTCCTTTGAATAATTTGAAACTGGAAATAATGCATATAAAATAGCTATGGAAAACATAAACATTTATCAAGCATTTCGTGATAATTCTTAATATCTATCCAGAGAATTTTAAATATGCTAAATACATAGAGTTTCTGCTCTTTTGTGTTGTTTGCTTCCATTGTAGTCTGTAAGTATTTGACTAGAAGTTTCTATAAAAATACAGCTGACTGAGTGTTAATTGACTCATGTCAATTAAATCGACTACTATCATATGAGGCCTCAGAGTGTTGCAATAATCAGATACATCTTTATTTCTCTTGGCTCTTTCCCAACAATGTTTTTTTTCTGTAACAGCTTTTTATTAAAAGCAAAGCAGAACTGCAACACAATTTAAATGTATGTAAACTAGGTCACAAAAGGGATGCAAAATGTTTGCAGTGTGACTATTACATATTCATATAGCTAAAGTATGATTCATTCATCAACTCTTACACCAATACATAAGAATATTCCATGATTAAAAGTAGCCCAAATCTAATAGCCTTAAGCTATATTAATGGATCTCTTTGCCTATTGTAATATTTTAGCATTACTTCTGATAACGATTCCCTTAGTAAGGGGAATCTACAAACTAAACTTTTAAAAACTGTTAAAGGATAACTAAAACTCTGCAAACCAAGTAGTGGAATTTACAGAAAATTCTGGGAGAACAAGTGAGACAAAATACTGAGCAAGATTATCAATTAGTATACATGTAAAACTCTATTTTATTCATGATTCTGATACTAATATACTCTTAGGGAATTTTGCAAAAGTTGATCTGTTGGGCAAAAATAAACCTTGAGACCAAACAGGTAGTCAAGTTTAATCCACTTTCATATACATTTCCCCAAAGATCTATTTTGAGCCAGAGATAATACAAACCTGGAATGAAAACACTGAGTTGTTACTACTGTTTACTAAGTACTTTTCTACCCTATTTCTATTTTTCCTCAAGATTTTCTATTTTAAACACATACACAACCAGAACCCATATCTATTCAGATATCAAGTGGGTTATGTTGTGTAAAAACAAGTTTTTAACAACAAACCTTCCCAATTTGACAATTTAGTTTCAAAGAAAAATCTTTATTTGTATAGCCTCCATCCGTGTTCAATTGATTTGAAAGAAACAAGCAATCCTGTCTTAATACTAAATATCACAAACGACAAGCCCTAACGGAGAAAGTATCTTACTTGGTTAAGTTTCAACAATTAAAATTCAGGTCACTCTCAGAGATGATTAACTATTAAAACTCATTTTACAAATATGAAACCAATTTTTTTCATTAGGGGAAGGGAAATAGTAAGGAGGAGACAAATGCAGAAGTTATCTTCCAATGAGTAAGACAGAGCAGATGCACTAGGGAATAGCTGGAGAGGTGGAGGGGCTATGATAAGTAGTCACAGGGAGGATCAGAAAGTAGAGGGGAAGGGACTCAGCTGAGCTCTGTCTGACCCTTGCTACCTTGGCCCTCATCATAGCTTATTTCCAAAAGTTCTGAATATTTGTCAGGGAACCTGAAAAGTGGGTAAGATGCTTGGACACTGCGTGTGAGGGAAGTCATAGCCTTCTCCATCTCCAAGCAAACAGAACCAATTAGGAATTTCCCTGAGTCTGGGCAGCATTTGACACACCACCACTGTTAGAGTCTTTGTTGCTCAAAGACACTTCTACAGTCTATGATGTAGAGATATGATTAAATCTTTCTGTTACTGCCTGGATTCTTGTGCAGCCTCAGGGACGTTATGCTGAGCATTGGTTCTTGCTGCTCATAACTGTTGATGGAGAAGAAAGTATGAAGATGGGAGTTGACTATCTATCATTGAGCCTAAAAATACCCTAGAAGTCAGTCATTTGAAAAATATTTAACAGGAACTGTGACTAAATCCACACTTCTTTAAAAATAAAATCACGTATCAATGAAGGGTTCATTTTCTTTATCTTATAAAAGTAGATAATTGTGTTACATTTCCACTTTTTGCTATTATAATGAGGTCTTTTAAATTATTTAAATGATGATCTATATTCTAATATTATGGAATAAAAATGGTAGTGGGGTGAGGAGAAGAAAAGGCAAAGAATGTCCATTTGACTTGATTTATATTTAAGTAATGTTTCTTCAGTGCTAGTGAAATAATTTTTTATGTGAAAAATCAGAGATTTTAGTAAAAATTAACAAGATCCTACTATGAGAGAAAACAATTTTTATTACATAAACAATGATCTCTTACCTAAATCCCTCAAGTAAAAATTTCAAGTATAAATAAGGTGTAGTAATTAATACATATAATTTAGATGCTTTTATTAGTGTTAAATAAACAATTCTATTCAATTCAATTCTATTCTATTCTTATTCTCCTTTGAGACTGAAATAGAAGAGTAAGTTTGACAACAGAGAAAACAAATGTATGTTTAAGCAACACATTTAAAAAAATGTTAGTAATTTAGTAATAAAGGCTACCATTTATCAAGTAATATACTTTGTTCTGGGGATAATGCCTACCTCTATGTATTTTTCATTATTTAATCCTCTCAATAACTCTATAAATAAGGTATTTTTACTTCCCATTTTTGAGAAAAGAAAATGGAAACTCAATGTGATTAAATAACTTTCTGAAAGTCACATAGCTAGTTAATAGCCATTCCTGAGTATGAAAATAAGTTTATTTCAAAATTTATTGTTTATATTGTCCACAAGACTGCACATTCTGCAAGGATGGGGACCAGTCTACTTTGTTCTCCACTGGCACATATTACATATTCAATAAATATCAACTTAGAAATCACAAGATCTATAAATTTTGGAAGGAGACTTTATTTCTTGTTAAGGATTACAGCCTACAAGGTGACCATTCTGACAGGCTGGGAAGTGTAGCAGCCTTTGGCAAAAACCAGAGACAGGGACTCTGAGGAAGGGCCTAAAACAGGAATTTAAGCTGAACAGGTTGGCCAAGTATTCATATTCAGCAAGTTACAGGAGGATCTATGAATATTCATGAATGTGGTCCTGACACATGCAAATTGAACAAGCATGCATGTTATGTAATACCCATGTTCACCTTGGAGTGGTGACTTAACAATTAAATGTATTACAATTAGGCTCTGTCAAAAGTTTTTTTTTAGGACAAAAGGCACCCAAGTTAGCAGCCTCTGTAAAACCTACCAGAACCAGTCCATGGTCAGTAGTCTCCTTATCAGGAGAAAGTTACTGAAATCAGTCTCCTGAACTATCAAAGCTGTAGTTGTGGCTTGTGGAACAAGAGGTGGGGGACAGCTTCTAGGGGTGGATGAGCTGCAAATTGTTTTAATATTGCTTATCTTGAGGCCAGTACTTGTTTAGCTGCTAGAGGAAAAGAAAAACCCTGTGGCAGTTAGAACATAGTTTATTCTTTAAGTGTAGGCGTGTATGACTTAACCCTTGCCTGGCACGGCCTTAGATCCTGCTTAGAATTTGTTATCTTATTGCCACACAGAGTCTGTTCTGTTAGTCTCATAATCTCTAATTTAACATTAATGCTGGTCAGTTTTTGTGTCTAAACCTGTGGTCCCCAGCCCGCAGGCCACAGACTCGTACCAGAGTGGTACCGGTCCATGGCCTGTTAGGTCCCGCAGAGCTCCACACCCATCCTTCCCACCTTGCCTCTCCTCTCCCTTGAAAAAGAAAAATTGTCTTCCATGAAACTTAGGAAAGAGGGTGAGGGAGGAGGTTGCTGCATAGCAGGAGGTGAGCGGCAGGAGGTGAGTTAAGCTTCACCTATATTTACAACCACTTCCCATCACTCACATCACTGCCTGAGCTCCCCCCCAACCCCCCATCCCATGGAAAAATTGTCTTCCATGAAAATGGTTCCTGGTACCAAAAATGTTGGGGACCACTGCTCTAAACCATAAAAAGGAGGTGGTATAATGAGGCATGTCTAACCTCTTATCCTGTCATGGCTAGGAACTCAGTTTTTTAAGATTTCTCTGGGATACCCTTGACCTAGAGGGGGTCCATTCAGTGGTTGGGGGCTTAAGATTTTATTTTTAGTTTACATAAACATTAGTAAACTTGTGCATGCTTTTCATTGCCATAAAGATCTTATGGTTCTTAAGTTGTTTTTGTTAATTGTGCATATATATTCCTAATTTTAGGAGCAAAAACGCCAAAAAGAGAAACACGTACATTTGTAAACACACACATTATAGCAAAAAGTATTTTTAAATAAAATTACTTTTTTTTTGTCATCAAGAAATTGTTTCTAAATTGCCCTTTGACTAATGGCCCAGGGAACATGAAGAGACACCCAACACACAATTACCCAGAGAGCACAGCTCTGCTGCTCTCTGGCCCAAGCAGGCATTATTTGGAGCAGGGACTAATTCACAATTTTATGTAACTTGCTTGACATCCGCACTCTCTTGTATTAAAAAATGATTATTTGATGAAATAGAATTACATTTTAAATGTTATAAATTGCCAAGTTATTATTTTCAAGAGGGACTAAGGCCCCTTCCCCATTTGAGCCCCAGTTTCTCAAACTGACCTGATTATGTGGTGTAGGTATTATTTTGAAGTATGAACGATTTCTACCTTGTTTTTCCTTCCCCTTTTTCTCCACCTCTTTGCCCCCATTCCAAGGCTTTGTTCTATGACATTGCCTCAGGTAAGTATATGGCAGGGCAAACAGCAGAAGTGTCAGCAAACTTTTCAGATTTACACTTTTTCAAATCCCAGAGACACTGAAAAGGAAGAGATCATGAGAACAGATACATCCAACTACTTTGTAATTCATAAGAGCTGAAAACTGACTTCTTGTGCACTCTTTCTCAGGCCTTTTTACTAATAAATCCTTCGTACTTGTGACAATCTGGGAGAGAGAGAAAGAGGGAGTGTAAGAAGAGCTCAGGCTAATTATTTTCCCATTAATCTGTCATAGGAGAGACTCATAGAGATTAATTTAAGTTCATCACAGTTAATAAAAATAGTAATATTGCTTCCGGGTCTGTAGTCTGAGGTCCATACTTACTACAATTATTTTCCCCTATGTATTTTTCTTAACAGTCTGCTACACACCTTTCATTTTAAACCATTGAAAACCGTACCAACTTTTCTCTTTAAATTTGCTTAAAAAGGCAAATTCAGAAAATCAGTACAGGATCAAGATATTACATAGTCCAACTCCATTATTTGATAAACAATACAAAAACAAAATAAGGCAACGATGAATTGATTGCCAAAGCTCACAAGAGAGCACTCTGGAATTTAATAAACCACACCATAGAAAATCCACCACCTCGTTATCTGTAATGAAAAATGAAAGCTTGCTCTTTTTTTTTTTAACTAGTCACTGTATTTTTAGAAAGAAGAGGCAGAACCACTGTACAACTACTAAACCGCACGGAACAAAAACTCCCAGTACATTCTGGAATGATAGCCCGGCCAATCTGGCTGGCAGCAAATTGACCTGACCCTGGCTGGGGTTGGTGCGTAGAGTATTTAGTTCTGCCCCCTGTTGAATGAAGACTCTTTGGGAAATTCTCCAATGAGAGACGCTTAGAGATAGCGGCGTGATCTGGAGGGGGCGGAGAATTTGACTCCAGATAATAGGAAGTATGAGATGATTGGCCAGGCTTTTTTTTTTTTACCTACGGACCAGCTCTTTATGGACCGCAAACACCGTCCATCAAAAGAACTAAACCAATCAGCGGCGAAAATGCCCCCCCCCTGCGAGAGAGAGCCCCGCCCCTAATATATTACTCAGGAGGCCAGGCGCGGTCTCTTCTGCTCCGAGCTGACCCTGAGGAAGGCAGGGTGGTCTCCGCGGTGCTGCGGAGATCTCCACCCAGGACGGCTCCCCCTCCCCGGGCCTCTCTCCTTTTGCCTGCGAGTCACCTCATCTCGTAGGCCTCTCGGTTCTGATATCGTGGGGTGAGGTGAGAGTAGGCCCGGGGAGGGTGCTTACCGCTGAGGAGCCGCAGTCGCCATCAAGGTGAGCTGGGACTGCAGGGTTGATGTCCGGGTGCGGGTGGGGAGCAGGGCCGGGGCCGCGGGGTGAAGGGTAGGTCTGGCCCGCGCCCTTTTTCTCGATTAACTCTCCCGCTGCTGTGAGCACAAGCCCAGGCTAGTCTGAGCCTGGAGGGGCGGAGCCGAATCCGTCCTCCTGAGGTGTCTTACAGTCTGGCCCGCCCAGTCCCAGGGACTAGGCAGGGGCGGAAGAATTGGACCCCTGCAGTTAGTGGTTCCTCACATGGCCGGCTCTGAAGCTCCCTGCCTTCTTGTCTTTAAATTGGTGTGGAGAGGGACCGTCCGGGTACCAGGGCTTAGCTTGTGTCCGGCACATAGATGTTCTGTGCACACTTAAATTAATGAAGTTCCCAGGTTTATCTTGCAGACTAGGTTAACACCCCCAGCGCCGCCCCACTACGTGCTCCGGGGCACCCTTTAAGTTTCCTTTCCTAACACCAGTAGAAGTTAACTTATTGAGCACTGTGTGCCAAGCGCTGTGCTACACTCCTTAAGTCTTGTTTAATCTTCACAGCCATTTAAAGAGAAGATTTTACAAATGTATAAATAAGCTCATTATTATTGTTAATGTTTACTAAGAACCTACTATATGTGCTAAGTTCTTTGTGTGATTTCATTTAACCCACACAAATCTACGAGGTAGGTAATAACCTTATCCCCTCTTTAAAGATGAAGAACTAAGTAAAATTAAGTGACCTCAGCAGTTCACATTGTTAATATATGGCAGAATACATACTACCATCTGATTGCAAAGTTTTAGTGTCCTGTCTTACAGTGTCTATTCGTGGTTACTTATTAACAGTGAATAACTTAAGTATTTCTTGAAGATTTGCATTTTTTTAAAGACTTGGTTCCTATTCTCCAGGAACTCACAATTTAAGATGTGACCAACTGGTAGACGGGAAAGAAATAACAGCACTTTGCAATGACTTAGATTCACTAGCCACCCTGGAGGAAGGGAGACTTGTATTATAAAGCACTTCTTGACCCAATAAAAGATGGCCAAGGAAAGTGGGAAGGACTACTCTTACACTCCTTTCTGGGCTTTGTTCTATATGTAGATGATAGAGGTACTAACAACAACCGACTCTCAGAATCTGCTACACCAGCTGAATGCCCTGTTGGAACAGGAGTCTAGATGTCAGCCAAAGGTCTGCGGCTTGAGACTAATTGAGTCTGCCCACGATAATGGCCTCAGAATGACTGCCAGACTAAGGGACTTTGAAGTAAAAGATCTTCTTAGTCTAACTCAGTTCTTTGGCTTCGACACGGAGACATTTTCTCTAGCTGTGAATTTACTGGACAGATTCCTGTCTAAAATGAAGGTATGTTTATGGCTATATTAACCTGAGTATTTAATTTTGCTTACTGTGTTTTGGAGATGGAATTGTCAGCTTTTGGCTAGTATTCGTAAACTTGACCTTTTTTGTTTTCAGAAAGTAGCCAAAACGTGGTAATTTTGTGTACTATAGCATTAATCCAGTTCCTTATCATAATCAAGGAATCATTTAATACATCATTTATTAGACTTAAGTTCTGAAATGAAAAATAGTCGAATAGCAAATAATTAATGCAGAGTCTCCCAGCAGGAAAGTTAGCTGTTGTTTTTAAAAACTTTTCTTGATAGGTCGGATATATTCACTTATTTACTGGTGTTTTTAGATTTAAAGAAATTTATTAGAGGCAGAATGCTAGATTGTAGTTAAGAATTAGGATATATTTATTAATCTATGCCCATATATAAACTTCTAATTGTGTTAGTCTTAGACTTAGGCAAGTCTTGCTTATGCTTGGCAACTCCAGCTTCGGTGTGCATGCACTAAAGAGAGTATCTTCTGAAGGAGGAGCAATTATTATTTCCCTGTACTAGATAAACAGGACATATAGCTTTCATAGCTTAACTGTTAAAAAGTTCATCTGCCTTCTCTGAATACCCATGGTCTCTGGAGGAAAATGAGATAATGTGACAATTAGAATGGAACTCATATTTTAGTCCTCAGTACCTAACACAATGCATCACATACAGAAGGAACTCAATATTTGTTGAATGGCTCCAGAAACTTGTGTAACAGACTGATTAAACAATTCTTTAGACAGTTAACATGTGTAGGCACCACCTTTGAATCTGTAAGTGTTGCACAAATTAATATACAGCTGTCCCTCAAGGATAATCCAGTCTTATGTGGGAATAAGATGGCTGCACTTACAGCAATCATATAGCACAGGTCATAATAAGAAAAATTATGACTTTAAAGGGAATGTCATGCCTTTAAAGAGGCATAAATATACTGCTAAAGGGTTGAGAAGAGCACAGATATTGATAAAAAGCTTTTTATTTTTTTTTTTAAATACAGTCTCACTCTGTTGCCTTGCCTAGAGTGCAGTAGTGTCACCATAGCTCACTGCAACCTCAAACTCCTGGGCTCAAGCAATCCTCCTGCCTCAGCCTCAGGAATAACAGGGACTACAGGCACACACCATCATGCCCTGCTGATTTTTTCTCTTTTTAGTAGAGACTGTGAGTCTCCCTCTTACTCAGGCTGGTCTGGAACTCCTGAGCTCAAGCAATCCTCCTGCCTCAGCCTCCCAGAGTGCTAGGATTATAGGTGTGAGCCACCCCACCCAGCCAAATGCTTCCTAAAGTTTTATTTGACCTGGAACTTAAAGATTGGATAGAATTTTGACTGTGCCTCAGACGGTCGACATTCATAAAAGATAAATAAATGAAAAAGATTGGTAGTGGATAGAACTTTTCAGGCAGAGTAAACAGTATGTGCTGTAGTATTTAAAAACTGTTTTATGTATGTTACTACAAAGAAAACAGCCTGGAAAAATACAACATCCTGGAAAGAAAGTTTGTGAATAAGCTGTAAAGTGTTTTAGTCCTCATGTAAGTCATTGACCAGTTAACTTACTTGGTCAAACTAGAACATAGTGCTTACTTACAGTTCTGCAATGATTAAAAAAAAAAAAAAAAGTTAAGAATTTTTCTATGCTGAGCCAAACCTTATACTGAAACTTAGTCCTATTAGTCAAAAATTCATTCCAAGTGGGGTGCCTAGGGTTGACAAGCTATAATTGAGGTATGGATGGATCTTACTAAGTCCATCACAGCTGAGAAATATACCTCAAAGATACATTTTCATAATGTTGGGTTCGAGCTCTAGATTATCCTTTATGTTTTGTTAATGTTAATTGAAATAAGGTGGAGACATGGGCTTATTGGAGATGTTTTGCTTTGTTTTGTTTTGTTAGGTGCAGCCCAAGCACCTTGGGTGTGTTGGGCTGAGCTGCTTCTATTTGGCTGTAAAATCAATAGAAGAGGAAAAGAATGTCCCACTGGCAACCGACTTGATCCGAATAAGTCAGTATAGGTTCACAGTGTCAGACCTGATGAGAATGGAAAAGATTGTGTTGGAGAAGGTGTGTTGGAAAATTAAAGCTACAACTGCCTTTCAATTTCTGCAACTCTATTATTCACTCATTCAAGAGAACTTGCCATTTGAAAGGTATGTGACCTTTGTTTTGAACACAAGAGATTTGGAAATCAGAATGGTATTGTATAAGATATTGCATAAAATCAATATCCTCATAGAATTCTAATCAAAATAAATAAAATGACATCTGTGGCTTCTTGAACTTTACTGTCTAACAGAAGTAAGAAAATTTTCAGTTGTCAATAGCTTCATGAAGGGCTAATTCTTGGGATTAAAGTGCATTTCAACTTCATAGTAGATAAGCATCTAACACAAATTTATGGAAAAAAGGACCTTCAGTAGATGCAGAAATAAATTTATTAAAATAAAAAGAAAATAAATCTTGATATTTGTGTCATGACACTCACTGTTCATTTTATTTTTTTGGCCCAAATCATTTAAAACTAACTTGTGGTGTACTTAAGAAGTTAATATCTCTGATGGAAGGGGAATTCCTTTATTTTAAATAATTTACTTTCTGCAATAAACGTCCATAAGCTTCACTTTAAAAATTGACTTCAATGTTTTTCTAAAAATGTCTTTTGACTAGATGTAAATTATCTACATAAAAGTAATCCCATTTTCATTTTAAAGGAGAAATACCCTTAATTTTGAAAGACTAGAAGCTCAACTGAAGGCATGTCATTGCAGGATCATATTTTCTAAAGCAAAGGTAAATATTTTATAAAGATTAAGCCTATTTCTATAAACCTGTTTTTATATTTGGCATTTACTTTAAAATTATCTCTTTCAGCCTTCTGTGTTGGCATTGTCTATCATTGCGTTGGAAATCCAAGCACAGAAGTGTGTAGAGTTAACAGAAGAAGTAGAATGTCTTCAGAAGCATTCCAAGGTATGTCGAGGTCATAGCCTAAATCCTATTAACAGCTGTAAAAGAAACTAAACCACTTGTACTGTCTCATGAAGTAAAATGAGATGTCATATGTTTATTTGAAACTTAAGTAGCTGTCCTCAGATTTTTTTGATGAGGAAAGACATGTTAATGGATGTGCTTTTATTACTATAGTTAAATATGGTAGGACTTTTTTTTTCTTTTGTTCTTTTTGTCTTTTTTGGGAACTTTGTTTTAATTGAGCAATAATTCTTAAACATTTATGTACAGATAAATGGCAGAGATTTGACCTTCTGGCAAGAGCTCGTATCCAAGTGTTTAACTGAATATTCATCAAACAAGTGTTCCAAACCAAATGTTCAGAAGTTGAAATGGATTGTTTCTGGGCGTACTGCACGGCAACTGAAGCATAGTTACTACAGAATAAGTCACCTCCCAACAATTCCTGAAATGGTTCCCTAATTGGCAAATTTGGTTCACTGTTATTCTCCAGATGGAGAAAATTTTCTAATGCTATAATTTTCTGCTACAATTGAAGAATTAAAATATTAATTTTAATATTTCAAAATAAACAAAATGGAGTTAGAATAGCAAAGGGGAAAATGACTTCACTGATCTAGTAAGCTAATATTTGAAGTTTATTACATACAAGGTATAACAATTTAAGAGTAAGGAATTATGCAACCTCTGATGTGTTATCCATTTCATTAAATTTTCAGCTTAGAAAACACATCCTCCTTAATAGCCTGAATTTAAAAGTAGCACGATTGGTTTTTTTTGTTGTTGTTGTTGTTGTTGTTTTTTCATTGTCTATCATCTTATTGTATGTAGGCCCAAGCTCTGGCTCATTTAAAGCTACACAAGCCAAAGTAAGACAAAAGGACCAAAAGTTTGAACCGTATATGAACTAATTTGAGACTGTTAGCTTATAAACAAAACGAATATGTATTTAAAGAAAAAGTAACATATGGTAGATGATAACCTACATTGGGTGTCTGAAACTGCCAGGGGGTGTCAACACTATAGTTACATGTCATTGCTATAGAAGTTGGACTACTAGAAAGTAGTTATATGCATAAAAATGTGAACTTGGTTGCTGCATATGTGATATACGTTCTTGCCATCTCAAGTTAACTCACAATGATGATTAATCTTTTCCTACTCAAAACTAAATTTTAACATTTAACACATCTACATATGATTATGAATGTTAAGATATGGACAGTTCAATTTTGTTAGCAATATTTAGGCAGACTTCTGATAACTTGGGGTTTATTTAAATAGGATTATTACAGGAACAAAAAACTCTTCTCTGAAGCCTTTCTCCACAACCCTGCTCTATGGCTTCCATGTTTTAGTGGATTTAAGCTATGAAGCCTTAAAACATCACAGCTAGATTAGCATGTTCTCAGACTTGGGAAGGCTTCCTAATTAATATTATGCTGTAGTGGAATTATGTTAAGATTTGAATTCATCTGTGAAGCATTCAGATCAAAGCTGAAAGCATAAATGTGAAATGCTAATGACAAGCCTGGGAAGGTAAACTGTGAATCTTCATTTCTAACATTGATCTAACTTTCTATATTGGATCAATATATTGTATTTAGTTGGTGTTGAAAATGGTAACCTACTTAATTTAACATTTAAATTTTAAAATATGAGGTTTACATCAAAACCAACATTTCACAAATGCACTTTTAAGGCATAATAAGGGTTAATATTCTAGACAGTGTAAATGGTTTCTTGGCACCCATAATGCAAGTAATAGGTAATCTAGAGATGTGGACTTTATTGCTATATGGGAATTACATTTAAATTTTAGGGCATTTTCTATAAAGCAAAAATACAGACCTAGTAAGTTTGGCATAGTCATTAAATTATCTTTTAGTATTTCTCCTAGAAGACAGGTGATGTCTGTATTCATGATGAAAATTTTTATACAGAACCTACTGCCTCAATCTAGTCCTTTGAGAAAATTAGTTTCTATTGTCTGAGTAACTCAAAATAAATTATCATTTCGAAAACTTACTTTATCACACTAAAGTAAGTTCAGGCTAGATTTAACACTCCAGAAGTTTTTACAAATGACTGTTTTTATAAAATTGCCATTGCTTCTAATTTAGAATTTTATTTAAAAGAAAGAGAATATACTTTCACTAATGCCCTTACTGTGCCAAAACAAAGTCTTAAAAACAATGAATAGGCACCTTAATAATTATGAGGTCGCTGAGGTAGTGTTCAGGATTCTCCATGTCAGTCAATGAATATAAGAACTGCAGTGTTTAAGTATCGTGGATGGTTACTCAGTGCAATGTGTAGCCTGAGTCCAACCAGAATGGCTGTAACCAATTTGAAATCATGTTATAGATACATAAACACTGAAAAATAAACCAAAGAATCAAAGTATATCTTATCCTTAACTTTTGTAAACCGTGTTTTATGGATAATGTTTCATTTTTCCCAGAAGGCTGATATAGTTCAATATTTTGAATATGTCAGTGTTAATTTTGAGTTGGCAGAGGTAACCTAACCAACTACCATTATGTTTTGGTACTAAGGGATATACCTTTCAATAAAATTATTGAAATGCAATCCTTTGCTGGGTGGTTTTGTTTCTCTTCTGATTTAATTAACAATTTTATTATTAGCAGTGTGATAACAGACCATGATAAAAAACTATCTGTACTTAGTGTATTTAAAGTTAGCATTAAAGTTACATATATGGTAGCAGAAATAATAAAATCTCTTTTAACAGTATGGCTAGGCTATTACCTATTATTTGACAGTTTACTTTCTAATGTTTTTTTAAAATAGAAACAAGATGATGACAAGTAAATATATTTAATGTGCATTAACAAGTTGGTCTTTATGCATTATTAATCTCTTTTGTCAATTAGATTCATCACTACTATGGATGCTATCCTTAATACATATTTACTCTTAGATTCAGCTCTCCTGAAGTTTTGTGCAAACCCTCTTACCTAATTAAACACATTCCTGCAAGATGGTTGCTAATGACAGTAACTGCCAAGTATTATGTTGGCCTCCTTGGATCAATTGGTAATTATTATTGGAACTGAAACAACTAACGTGGTTTTGAACTGTTCATGTTTAATTAAACTAATAAGACATCTTAAAAAATGGACATTGCAAGGAACTTAGGGAAGAAAAACTGCTATAAAAGAAGCCTCATTTTGCACTTGACTCCGATTAGACTTAATAACCTCTTTTCACAGTGTTATTTTTAAAAAAGGTACCTGAACCTTATATGTATTTCCAATTATGAGACATACTGTCCAAAAACAATAGATATTTCTGATCTAACATTTGTGGCTAGCAATGTTAGTTTTTACTTACGTAATATTGCTAGATGTTTTATATGAATCATGAGTCACCTCATATAATCCTCTAAACTGAATAAGGTTATCCCAATTTACAAATGAACCACAGACACAGGGAAGTTAAGTGATTTGCCCCACTCACATACCTGGTACTTGGAGGTAGGATTCAAATCTAGGCATTCTGACTCCAGAGGCTGTTTGTGGTCTCAACCACTCTGTACATTACCTCACAAAATGGAAGATCAACTGGACTCGTGAAATTGTTTGTATAATTTCAAAATATATTCTGGCCACATTAACTTCAGTGCTTAAATCATGATCATAGAAGAATAACAACACTCAAGAGAATTTATTTTCTCTATTTTATACTAAGAATAATTTTTATAAAATGTATTATTGTTTATTATGTGTGAAACTATAATTTTTCATAAACCAAAAACAGTGAACATCAGGTAAGATGAATTCAAAGATAAGGCAATTTTTATATTAATTCAACAAAGTAGACTTAGGAGGAATCAAAATTATCATGGATAAAGAGGGAAATTCAGCTGGGTGAGGTGGCTCATGCCTGTAATCCTAGCACTCTGAGTCCAAGGTGGGAGGATTGCTTGAGGCCAGGAGTTCAAGACCCGCCTGACCAACATAAGGAGACCTCATCTCTACAAAAGATAGAAAAATTAGTTGAATGTTGTGGCACATGCTTGTAATCCCAGCTACTCAGGAGGCTGAGGCAGGAGGATCGCTTGAGCCCAGAAGTTTGAAGTTGCAGTGAGCTATGATGACACCACTGCACTCTAGCCCAGCCAACAGAGAGATCCTGTCTCAAAAAAGAAAAAAAAACGGGACATTCCATAATGGTAAAACAATCAAATTCACCAAGATGATATGATCCTAAATGCATAAGCATCTAATATCAGAGCTTAAAAATACATGAAGCAAAACCTGACAGCATTGAAAGGAAAAACAGAGCTTCAATTATAGCTGGAGAGTAAACACTCTTCTCTCAGTCATCTATAGAATTATTAATACTAAAAAAAATTAGAAACAAAATTAAAAAACAAAAAATTAGCAAAGATGTAGACCAACTTAATGCCAACAACCAACTAGATCTAATTTACATAAAACACTTCATCCTAAGACAGAAGAATAAGCATTCTTTTCAAGTGTATGTAGAACATTTACCAAGACAGACTGTATCTTGGTTTTAAACTTAACGAATTTAAAAGCATTGAAATCAAAGTATATCTGTTCTCTGACCATAAACTAGAAATCAATAACAGCAGGAATATCTCCAAACATTTAGAAATTAAACAACACACTTCTAAATAATTCATGTCTCTAATGTGAATTCTCAAAAATATTTTAAACTGAACAAAAATGAAAATATCAATGTGTGGAATGCAGCTAAACCAGTGTTTACAGAGCAATTTATAATATCAACGGCTTTTATTAAATAAGAAAAAGGTCTCACATCAATAGTCTAAGTTTCTACTTTAAGACACTAGGAAAAAAGCAAACTAAACCTAAAGCAAACAGAAGGAAGAAAGTAATAAAAAGGGATGGGGAAAATAAATGCAATTGAAAACTAGCAATAGAGAAAAATCAACAAAACCAAAAACTAGTTCTTTAAAAATAGATAAACCTCTAGCAAGACTGACCAAAAAAAAGACAAATTATCAATCTTAGGAATGAAAGAGGAGATACTAATGCAGATCTTGAAGACGTTAAAAAGACACTAAGACAATGTATCATGAACAACTATGCACATAGAGTTAAATGGAATGAAAGAATTCCTTAAAAGTCACGAACCATCAAAACTAAAATGAACTAGATAACATGAATACATTCTACAATTATTTTTAAAAACTGAATTCTTTGTTTAAAACCTTACTGGAAAATTCATAAAACATTTAAGAAGAATTAACACAAATTCTACAAATCTCTTCTAGAAGCTGAAGAATCACTTACTTCCCAGGTCATTTTATAAGGCCAGAATTGACATGATAACCAATCAAGATAAAGATAATATTAATATAAGCAGGGGGAAACCTTGAACAATATCCCAAATGAACATAGACATAAAAATCCTCTGTAAATGAATCTAGATATATAAATTCAGTAATATATACCATGACCAAGTTTGGGATCGGGGGGAAAATACAAGCTGTTTCAAAATTCTAAAATCAATATAATCCAACATAATTAACAGTTTAAAGAAAAAAATAACAAATCGATATAGAAAAGGCATTTGAGCAAATTCAACATCCACTCGAGAGAAATTCAGCTAGCTAGAAATTAATAGAAGAGAACTCCCTCGACCTGATAAAGGACATTCATGAAAAACTTACAGCTAACATAATAATACTTAATGGTGAAAGACAATGCTTTCAAAACTCTAATATTCAAAACAAGAACAGGAACAGCCACTTGCTCCACTTTATTGTTCTAATCAATGCAGTCTGGCAAGAAAAAGAAATAAAAGGCCTAGAGATTAGAAAGGATAAAATAAAACTCTTCTTCTTTGTGGTTTATGTAGAAAACTCAAGGAATCAACATCAAAAAAACTCCCAGAACTACTAATTACATTTAGCAAGGTCACGGGATAGTCAACAAAACAAAAATCAAAACATACTTGTATACACTACCAATGTGCAATTAGAAACCCAAATTTCAAAAAAAAAAAATACTATTTACAATAGTTCCAAAAAAAATGAATATTTAGGAATAAACCTAAGATGTAAAGGATCTGTAGACTGAAAACTACACAAAATGCTGATAACTGAAATGAAAGAGGTCCTAGAGACCCCATGTTCATGGATAGTGAAACTCACAAAATTCCATTCAAAACCCCAGCATGATTTTTACAGGTATCAAGTAGCTGATTTTAAACTTTATATGGAAAGACAAAGAAACTAAAATAGCCAAAACAACTTTGAAAAAGATTAAGGTTGAAGGAATTATGCTATCCAGTCCAAGGCCTACGATAATCAAGGCAGTATGGTGTTGGCAAAAGGATAGACATGTAGATCAATGGAATAGAGTCCAAAAACAGATCCATATAACTAGCAATTCATTTTTGACAAAGGTATAGACAATTCAATAAGGAATGGATAGCTCTTTCAACAAATGATTTTAAAACAATTGGACACCCACATGCAAAATAAATCTCCACCTAACCGTCACAGCTTATACAAAAAATTAACTTAAAATGGGTCACAGATCTAAATATAAAACATAAAATTATAAAACTTTTAATAGAAAAGAAACAATCCTCAGGACCTGAGGATTTAAGGAGAGTTCTTATACCAAAAGCATGATCCACCAACAGCATGATGAATTAGACTTAATCAAAATTAAAAATATTTGTGTTTCAAAAGACACCATCAAGAAAGTGAAAAAAATAGGAGAAATTATTTACAAATCATATATCTAATAAGGGACTTGTACCCAGAATATATAAAGAATTCTTAACACTCAATAAGACAATCCAATTAAAAAATGGGCAAACGATTTGAATAAACATTTCTCCAAGGGAGACATACAAATTGACAATAAGCATTAAAAATGCTGGATATAATTAGTCACTAGGGAAATGCAAATGAAAACCACAAACAGATACTACTTCATATCCACTAGAATGACTAGAATCAAAAAGTAAGATAACAAGTGTTAGCAAGGATATGGAGAAACTGGAACCTTTGTACACTGTTGGTGGGAATGTAAAATGGTGTAGCTGCTTTGGAGGACAATTGGCAGTTCCTTGAATGATTAAACACAGATCTAACATATAACCTAGAAATACTGCAAGGTACGAAATGAAAACACATGTGCACATAAAAACTTGTTCACAAATGTTTATAGCAGCATGAGCACAGCCAAAAGGTGGAAATACCCGCAAAGGTCCATCAACTTACAAATGGATAAAAGGGTGACACAGCCATATAATGGATTATTCAGAAATAAAAATGTATTGATACATGTTAGAATATGGATGAACCTCAAAAACATGTTAAGTGAAAGAAGCTAGTAACAAAAGACCATATATTATGATTCCATGTACATGAAATGTCCAGAATAGGTAAATACAGAAATTAGTGGTTGCCTGACTGGCAGGATTGGGAGGTAGGGGGCAAGGGATAGGGATGACTGCTAAAAAATACAAAGTTTCTATTTGAGATAATGAAAGTGTTCTAAAATTGACTATGGTGATGGTTGTACATATACTAAAAACTATGGAATGGGTTAAATGGGTGAAATGTACGGCATGTGAATTATGTCTTAATAAAGCTGTTTTTTTAAAAAAATTACATGATTCCACTTATATCACATTCTTGAAAAGACAAAACTAGAGGCAGAGACTAGATCAGTGGTTTCCAGGGTTTAGGGGCTGGGAGTAGGATGTGGCTGCCAAGAAAGCAAGAGGGAGTTTTTACGGTGATTGAACTGTTCTATATCCTGATTGTGAAGGTGTTTACACGTATCTACACGTTGCAAGGCTACATACCAGAAAGTCAATTTTGCTTTATTTAAAATATAAAATTTTTTAAATGTCAAAGAGAAGCCAATAAAAAGAAAAAACCTCTTCCCCAACAACTCATTCCTAAAATTATTTGGTAAAATGAGCAAGACAGGCATCATACGGTGGGTGGGATGCAATGGCCCATAGTGAGGTGTTAGGGTCCAAGAGGGGTGAGGAGGGCATCCCTCATCAGCACCAGGATGTCGGAGCCTGAGCAGAGTAAGGAAGGCATTCACATGGGGAGATGACCTACAATAGAGAACCTAACATATTAAGGATAATAGGGATCAGGTTTCTGACTGCTATTGAAGAGAGTTATAAATATGGAAAGGGAGAAAACTAAAATGAACACTATGGGATTAGAATTAAAAGTTTAAATGTGAGCTCATGGTTTTCAATATATAGAAATATGAATGTAAATATATACATACAAATATACGTGTTATATATACCCACCAACAACAACTGCACACTAGCACACACATCTTGGCTTTTAAGTATCATTACCCACTAAAAAAGCCAGGCTCTTTGGGAAAATGGCTGATTCCTGGGCTAGGGCAGGGAAAGCATATTGAACCTGATAAATCTTGTGCCATAGTGTAAGAAATTACCCAAATAATGGTGGGAACATGTCAAAAGGACACAGAAGCCTCCTAAGAATGATCTTCCACTGTCCAAAAGTACAATTTTAAGCAAAGTAATTAGAATGACAGATTGTTAACCTACTGAATAAAACAGGAAATCATGAGTCTATACAGATACAAATAAACTGAAAGTTTGATGAGAAATAAGGTAGCGTTTTGAAACTACATTCACACAAAATAATTATAGAGTAACTTCACAATGGGGAAGTCTGGCAGACACTACTTTAATCAGTGATCTAAGTAATACATCAGAAATGGGACAAACTGAAATTATTAATCCATGATAGGATGCTGTAAGAACACATCATCACTTCTATAACATTCCTAAAACATTTCCAAAGACATATAACTTGAATCTAATCACGAAGAAGTATCAGACAAAACTCAAAATAAGGGATGTTATACAAAACTGGCTAGTAATATGCAAAAGTGCCAAGCTGAAGTCGACAAAAAAATGAGACCTTGTTCCCACTGAAGTAGACTAAAGACACCTGACATTTAAAGGGAAGATATGATTGACTGGATTGTCTTGCTACAAAGAACATCACTGGGACAATCAGGTCAATATGAATGGCATGAAGGTCTGAGGAGTAGATGGTAGTAATATGTCAACGTAAATTTCCTAATACTAATGGTTGCATTGTAGATATGTAAGAAAATGTCCTTCTTTGAAGCAAATACACATTAAAGTACTAAGAGGCAATGAACAGGGCATCAGGCCAACTTAAAAATGGTTCAGGAAAAAAGAAACTCTGTACTTTACTTGTGACGCTTTTATGCATTTGAAATTATTTAAATTTTTTTTCAAGAATTTAAAAGGGCATAAACAGGATGAAATGAAATTTCAATAGACAATTCCTACCTAAGATCAGAATGATGCCATCAACTTTCAATCAATGACTTATTTTGACTTCTGCTAACAAAACCATATTCACTTAGCTGCTTCTCTATTAATCCCTTCTTATAGTTATGTATTTAAATATTTTTTAATTTCTTAACATAATCTCTCAAGGAATACTATTCTAATTAAGAAATTTTCATTCACCTTAAAATGAAATTACTCAAAACCCATTTGTGGGCTTTTTTCTTTTCTTTTTTTTTTAAGAGACAGGGTCTTGATCTGTCACCTAGGCTGCAGTGCAGTGGCTGGATCAAGGCTCACTGCAGCCTCCAACTCCTGGGCTCAAGCAATCCTCCCACCTCAGCTTCCCAAACAGCTGGCACTACAGGTGTGCACCACCACTCCTGGGTAAATTTTCTTATTTTTTGTAGAGATGAGGTCAAGCTATGTTGTGCAAGCTGGTCTCGAACTCCTGGCCTCAAGTGATTCTCCCGCCTTAGCCTCCCAAAGTGCTGGGATCACAGGCGTGAACCACCATACTCGGCTTTTTCCTAATAATTTTTTCAGTATTATAATTTCCCTGTGTGAATTGGTATACTTAGACAAAGGGGTACACAATTCCTATTTAGAAAACTTTATTAAACATCACACTTAAGAAAAACTTAATATTACCTGAAGGCACTCTTTCATTTCACACGATCTACCCTAATGTTTTTTCTATTAAAAATATGGTTAAATATGAAATTAGTAAAATGCAGCATATAAAACTTCATGCTGAGGGAAAACAAGTCCAAAAAAAGTTACCATACATCCATAGAATAATTCCCACAGGACATGTTTCCTATGTAAATCATACTTGAATGCAATTTTTAGAACCATTTTAAAATACATTTTGCAAATTGTTAACTGTAGGCATCCACATTTTTCTTCCACCACATAAATCTGTTCATTTGATTAAGTTGGCAATATCTGCTAGGATCCAGAGAATGCAGCAAAAAAAAAAAACAAAAAAAAACAAAGAAAACCCCAGTGGTTATTTCTCAAGATTTGAGAAATCTGGTCCACCTTTAGTGTAGTTTCCTGAGATTTCTGCTCCACTGAAGTCGAAACCAGGATTCTAAAAGATATGAAAAAAATTATAATAAAACTTAGCAAAAACGTAAGTATGAACTGGCAATTTAAAAAATAAGATCTAAATGACCAATAAATATATGAAAAGATACAAAACAGCACTGTTATCACCAAAATGGAATTTAAAACTCTGAAGTATTTTTCAACTTTCAGAATTACAAATATTTAGAAGATCAATATGTATATTACAATGTTGGCAAGAGTATGGGAAAACATATAAAACATATACTTCAATATTAGTGTATAAACAGAATTTAATAGGTAGCATTTTTTGAGAGCTTATTATATGCCATGCAGGGCCCTAAGAGCCATACCAATATTAAAATATTTAACCCTCAACAACGATCCTACGAATTTTAAGTACTACCTCAGGATTTAGTCTTTTTGGTAGACAATTTCATTTATTCAACATTTACTGAACTCCCACCGTTTGGAAGATACCATTGGAGGCATGTGGAACTCAAGAGTTAACAACAAAGATCCCTGCTCTAGTGGATGACATTACAGCAGGAAAAGACAAATAAAAACCATAAATTACTCAGTGTAGGGGTTGGCAAACTTCTCTGTAAAGAGCCAGGCAGTAAATATTTCAGTCTTTACAGGCCACATAGTTTCTGTTACAACTGCTCAACTGTATGAAACTACTCTCTGAAAGGCCATACACAAACAAATGAGCCTAGCTGTATTCTAGTAACACTAAAAAAAAACAAAACAAAACAAAAAAAAACAGGCAGTGGGCCAGATTTGGCAATAGTTTGCCACCTCCCGATCTAGCTTGTTAAAAGTTGGTAAGCAGTATAGGAAAAAAAAGGAGGATAAGATAAAGGAAATGAAAAGATTATCATACTTAAATGGGATGATCAAAGTATGCTTCAGTAAGCAATGACTTGAAACACTGAAGAAGTCAGCCAAGCTATGGAAGAACATTGCAGTCAGAAGGGTGGCAAAGGAAAAGGGCTGGCATGTTATTTAAGGAACAGCAAACAGGCCAGTATGGCTAGTGCAGAATGACTAAGAGAGACTGCAGTAAGAGAGGAGGAGATCAGAGAGATAACTGGAGTAACCGATTAGACAGGATCTTTTAAATGACCTTGTCTTTTACTAGAGTGAAAGAGGAACTACTCGCAGAGCTCTGAGAAGAGAAGTGACGTATCTGACTTGAATTTTAAAAGAACTGCTCTTTTGAGAAGGCTGTGCCTGGACAAGGGAAGATGTGAGCAGACCAATTAGAAGGCTATTGGAGTAATCCAGGCAAGACATCAAAGGTGGTCCACATCAGAGTGGTAGTAGAGTTGGGGGTGAAGCGGTCAAATTCTGCAAATTCTGAAAATATTTGGAAGGTAGTGCCAGTAAGATTTCCTAACAAATTAGACAGGGTATGAGAGAGAGAAATCAAGGATTATTCCCAATTTTTTTTTTGACCTGAGTAACTAGTTTCCAACAACTGAGGTAAGAAGGCTAGGAAGGAAGCTAGGGTGTTCAATTTAGACATGTTAAGTTTGTTATGTCTGTTAGATAGCCAGCTGGACATGGATACGCAGGTCCAAAATCCAGGAGAAAAGTTGAGGCTAGAGATATACATCTGAAAATCATTATCATATAGATATAAATTATTCATCAAAATTTTAGAAGTGCTTTGATCCACAGTAATTTCTCTCCTAGATATTTATCTTAGAACACTGAGTAGTTTCACAGAGAAGAAAGCACAGCTTTATTTAAAACAGAGAAAAATAGAAAAATCTAAATTGTATCAAAGGCAAATAGCTAAGCAATTATGATACACCCAAACTAGGGAATACTCTGAATAATTAAAAGGAATGAGTTTTATCTGTATGTACTAGTAGGGAAAGAGACCCAAGACATACTATTAAATGAAAAAGCAACATGAAGAACAATATACACAGTGTGATCCTCCATTTATGTTGAAAACAAAACAAACAAGCCCAATATATCAAATGAGAATGAGACAGATGCGTGGAATGGGGGATTATGATGAAGGGGACTTTCAGAAATTTTTTACACTATGTGAGTCTATACTGATTCAATTTTACAAGAGTTTATTCCTTTACTACTGACGTACATTAAGTAAATTTAAACTAAGAAATCATAATACAAATAAATTTCTCTAAAGAAAATTTTTAAAAAATCAAATCCATACAAGGACCATTTTTCTAATCATTTACTTTAAAATTTCTATAAAGAATTTTTGTAACTTCTCATAATCATTCTTGAGTTTTAATTTCAAATAATATTTACTCTGTGATTTTTAGATATTTGAGTATATATATTCATACATTCGTCTGACTTACTTCTTTCTGGAATCTCTCTAATGTAAGCTTTCTCTGCATTTGGTCTTGGACCCAAGGATCAGCTGCATATTCAGATTCTAGAAGAGAAGTCCAACAATTTGCTGCATCTCTCTTTGTCTTTGTAAGAACAATACGAACCATTTTTCTATCCTCTAAAGAAAAAAAAATCACAAATAAAGAAAAAGTTCATTATTTTTTCAAAAACCTTTAGGTAATTTTGACATACAATTGTTTTCAACACATTTCTATTATTATAGCTTTCAAAGCTACAAAGACAAAAGTACCTAATACAAGAAATGGAAAACATACTAAGTTCCAAGACAAAATTAATTTTAAAAAAGATTCTATGAATTATAATAGTTATCCTTACCCAAAGTCCATGTCCCCTCATCAGCTATTGTAGAATCAAAGAGTTTGCCCTGAAAAATAAACATTTAAGATACTAAAAATATAGCATTTAATTAATTTTTATAAAGCTTTCATGACTATGGTTTACCTAATTTCCTACCTGATCCACATCCTATACCATTTCATCACATTTATAGGTGCTTGATGCTAAATTTCCTCCTAGCTAACATATTTCAAAGTAAACTTTCAAAAACTGGTTCAATCACATTGTTGGGTGAATGGCATTAAAAAAAATTTAAAGCTCATACTGTAGATTCAATTAAAGATTAGTTGTAACTGATTTTTCACAAACTCTTATTTTAAGTAATCAAAATATAAATTTAAAAGAGAATGTATACACTCAAATTCATTTCAATTTGTTCCAAATTTAAGTTTAAAAGTCATTAAAAATCCAAGTTGAGGCTGGGCGTGGTGGCTCATGCCTGTAATCCTAGCACTCTGGAAGGCCGAGGCAGGTGGATCCCTCAAGAGCAGGAGTTCGAGACCAACCTGAGTAAGAGCGAGATCCCGTCTCCACTAAAAAAATATATATAAAAAAAATTAGCCGGGCATGGTGGCTCATGCCTGTAGTCCCAGCTACTCGGGAGGCTGAGGCAGGAGGACCACTTGAGCCCAGGAGTTTGAGTTTGCTGTGAGCTCAGCTGATGCCACGGCACTCTAGCTCAGGCAAGAGAGCAAGACTCTGTCTCAAAAAAAAAAAAAAGAAAAAAAGATCCAAGTTGACACAAATCAATGTCTTTCACACGAATCTTCTGAGGCACTCAAAGCACCTCTATATAAAATAATAATAGCTAACATGTAATAGTATGAGCTTATTACAGACCAGGCACTACTACAAGATTTTCAAAAACATGAATACTATGTTTGGCTCCAAACAATCCTATGAAAAAGGTACTATAATTACCACACCTTGTGTATGAAGAAGAGGCACTTGCCCAGGGTTACAAAACCAGAAAACGGGTGGAGTCAGGTATCCTACCAAGTAGTTACCCTTCACCACTACACACGCTGCCATTAAACATCTTAGGCATCTAATCTGAGAAAGTAATCTAACTTCAACTTGTTAATTAAATGTAATTACAGGCTAAACAAGGAAAACGTGGATCCCAGAGCCAAAAGACATTGGTGAAAATAAATAAGAGGTATTATTTTCTTCGCACACTTCACCTCCTGCTTGACCACGCTACAAACATGCAGGAGTTTTCTAATTTTTGATGAGGAAATAAATCACCTGACATCATCTCTGAATCTTTATCCCATTATCCTAGCTTTTATTTTCTTTGTTGTACTTTTCTACAGCTGCCTACATAGTTATCCCTCATGCCTCCCTACAAGAGCGCAACCTCTTGAGGGTAGGAACCTTTTCATCTGGCAGTATTCTTGTCACCTACATGACTGTACGATAAATATTTGTTCCTTTAACAACCTACTTAGGCTGTTCCCAGCTGGAGACCCCTAGAAACAAAAGAAGCCGTCCGACTTGATATAAAAATAAAGCAGAAAAATGGGCTACTCGAATTTCCACAAGTCAAAGACTCGTCCTGAGGATAGGGGCTCCGATCAGGCCAATTTAATCGCTCTTTCTCTTTCTGTCATCCAGAGGACCCCTCCAGCAACTCAGAAATCGTTCCAAGGAAACAGTGAATTTTAAGACTAGGGGATTCGGAAAAAAGAAATTGAGCACAAGCCCCGACCTGCCGCTACCTTGAGGATCTCGCGGCCACCCACCGCCAGCGCCACATGCCTGCTCTGCAGGCCACACTGAATATCCTGGGCGCGAGTGCCTGGCGGCACTTGAACTTCAATGAACACCTCTTCCAGGGTCTGGTACCACTGGCCCCACGGAGTCCCGCACGGAACCACCCCACTGCGCTCCTCAAAAGGCGCCGACATAATCCAGTCGCTTCCTGGCGGCAGCCGCACCGAGCGAGCCGAGCGCACGCGCAGAATCCACACGCTCAGGTTACGCTCCGGCCCCGCCTCTCGGGTCACCGCACATGCGCAGGAGGGCAAACTGGTGTTCCAGTGTGTTTTTCCATTTCAATGGGCATTTACGTCACTGGCAGGACCGAGTTTGAAAGAACTGAAATCCAGAGAAGTTTGCATCCAAGGAACGATGGGAGAGGGCTGGAACCAGTGAAGCAGGAATTCACTGCACCGTCACCAATATGACGCCAAAATACCAACTTTCAAACTTCTCAGTTGTAAAATTGCGCCTGCGCATATGCTACTCGTGCGAAAGTTGAGATTAACACCAGAAATGATTGGGTGTAGGGGGAACAGTAACAGTCTTCCTATTGGCTGGTAGCCTAAACCCACTGACCCCCTAATTGGACGCAGCTGAAAGGCCCAGCGTGCGCTTTCAGTATTCCTATGCACGATTGGTCTGCCTCAAGGTTTTGTTATCCAATTGGCTAATGTTAGGGGTGGGCAGGGAGTGTGCAAGGAGATTTGAATTTGAAGCCGGTAGGCAGTGATAGCCTGCAGGCAGTTGTCGCGGAGGGGTAGTGACTTTTTGGCCTCTAGAATTGGTCGTCAGCATGTCGTTTCCTAAGGCGCCCCTGAAACGATTCAACGACCCTTCTGGTGCGTAAAGGGGAAGGAGCTGGGGGGCGGGATACGCTCTGACGCCCCTTGCCCCTCTCAGTTTCTCCTTCTTGATGAGACAAGCTGGAGGAGATTTTAGGGCTGGGATGGGGCTCATTCAACTGATGAATTTTCCTCAAATACATACTAAGCATCTACTGCGTGCGAAACACTAGTCAGCAGTGAAACAGTCCCTGCTCCATGGAGCTTACATTTGGGTGGGCAGTACTGTCAGTAAACGATTAGCGATATAGAGAAACTAAAGCAGGTTAAAGGAGTGGGCATGGATTGGGGGCATTGGTAGCTTGATACTCGAGTCCGAGAAGGCCTCACTCATAAGAACATTGGAGTATTTTCGTCTGAATTTGGATTACTTTTGGATATTCCATTTGAACATAAGAAGAAGGAAGATTGGTAAAGACAGTTTATAGGTGTAAAATTATAACGGTAGCACTTATCGAAAACACTATAAATGAAGTTATTAAAGGCTGACATTGGCCACTTACCATATACCTCAGACACAATAGTAAATCTTTACCTCAATTATTACCTTTTTTTTAGTCCCCCAACAACCTTAAGAGATAATCCTATTATTATTTTATTGATAAAAAGACTGGGACTTTTAAAGTTGCTCAGTGTTACACAACCAAACTGGCAGAATTGGGGTATGAACCCAGGCCTCTATGAATCTGTCATGTGATCTTAAACCCTGCACTGCATAAGCACAAAAACCAGGAAGCCTTAGATGTGGTTGGTAGCACTCATCATTTAAGATGCTAACTGTGTGTGGGACTATTTTTTGTAGAGATGAATTCTCTTTCTCAGGCTGATCTCAAACTCCTGGCCTCCCAGAGTGCTAGGATTCCAGGTGTGAGCCACCACACCACGCCTATAATACACTATTTAATGGTTACTCATTATATCTGAGTTTTATCGGCCAACATGTGAGTGAAGATGTCCACAGTTCTGCTCATAAAGGAAGGCCAGCCTGAGCAACATATTGAGACTCTGTCTCTACAAAATTTTTTTTTAAAAATTAGCCAGGCATGGTAGCACAGGCCTATAGTCCTAGCTACCACTAGCTACTCGGGAGGCTGAGGCAGGAGGATCCCTTGAGCCCAAAAATTTGAGGTTGCAGTGAACTATGATGACTCCACTACACTCTAGCCCAAACAACAGCGAGACCCTGTTTCAAAAAAAAAAAAAAAAAAAGGAAGGCTAAGTGAACAAGTGGATAAGCAAAAGCATATTTTCTTAATTTAAAAACTCAAGGACCTAGCCAGACACGGTGGCTCATGCCTGTAATACTAGCACTCTGGGAGGCCCAGGCAAGAGGATCACTTGAACTCAGGAATTTGAGACCAGCCTGAACAAGAGTGAGACCCCGTCTCTACTAAAAATAGAAAAAAGTCAGCCAGGCATGGTGCATGTGCCTGTAGTCCCAACTACTTGGGAGGCTGAGACAGGAGGATTGCTTGAGCCCAGGGCATTGAGGGTGCTGTGAGCTAAGCTGATGCCACAGCACTCTAGCCCAGGTGACAGAGTGATACTCAAAAAAATAAAAAAAATAAAAACTCAAGGACCATATTATTTCCCAAGTATTCAAGGAATTCATCTTAAAATCTATCAGAAGTATGGTTTTAAGGAGAGGTTGTTTGGTTTTGCCTTATTATAATAGATTAAACTGGCTCTACCAATGGTAAATATTTCAGGCTCCCAATTTCAGAAATAATACCACTTATTTATTTCGTGCTTAGTATGTATGAGTGTGAGGCACTGTGGTGCTTTCTCATATTATTCCAGTAATCCTGACAACCATACTATGAGGTAGGTACTATTTTTATTCCTGTTTTATGAATGAAGAATCTGAGAATCAGTGGAAAGTGGAATCAGTCCACCTTTCCAGGGGACTGAAAGGTGTACTAGAAAAGGAGAGTATAATGTTCTTATTCACCCTCTTCTTCCTGTGTCTACAAGGTATCAGGCATATAGCAATGTCTGTTGATTGGCAGATACAGTGGGATTTGAACCCTGATCTGGCTGATTACCAAACTCTACTTCCAAATCCCCAACACGCTTTCTATGTTTTCTTTTCCCTACTGTTAAACTCAATTCTGAGCTAAATAAAAAGTTGTTCTATGATAGCAACAATATGTATGCACAGGCTGGTGTGGAGGGAGTTTTCTAGCCTGATTACGGAATTCGGAGAAAACTAGACGTGACATTCAGGCTGAGGTCTAAAGAATAAATGAAACTTAGCCAGGCAAAATGGAAGGTGGACTGTTCATTCTAGGTAGAAGTAATAAATAGAAAATAGAGAGGTCTGGAAGTTTGAAACATTTATTTAATGTAATACGTAATAAAATGTTTTGTTTGCATACAAGTATTGGCTGCCTGTGTTAGCTTTGGGTCATTGTTGATGAAGATGTAAGTTGTTCCAGAAAGCTTATGATATGTCCCAAGATACCCCATTCCTTTTGTCTGATGTTCCTTCTCCCCAGATTTCTAAAAAGTCATATGTATGATGTAGTACATGTAAGTGATGGTAAGGGAAAATGCACAGAACATGAAAATAGCATGTGCCACAGTCTCACAAAGTGTTGGTAAGTATACAGGCTGGATTTCAACCTAGTTCCTTTTGAATCCAAATCCCCATTAACTATTAAATTTGACTCTGTACAGTCTTTAGGGAAGAGTTTTTTGTTAAGCGTGGTCTTAATTGTTCTCAGCTTGCATGTGCTGCTTAAGTCACTGTCCACTGTCCCATCTTTTGCTGGCCCTTACCTCTTTTGGGAGTGTGGACCCAGTGATAGACTAAAATCCTAGGATTCAACATTGTTTTGTTCTTAAGTCTGGCTGCTTGCCAAGTGCTTCTCACACTTTTCCACAGAAGCATCTTTAAGAGCAAAGAGTAAATGAGAATAATCATAGACCTTGCATTGTAACCACCAGTAGTGTCTGCAGTTTCCTCTTAAGTCTTCTATTTGCATTAAAATCCAATATGTTCTCCATTATCTCTCCACCCCACCCCAAATGAGTATAATAGATGTTTAAGATGTGTGAATTTCACACTTCATCCTGAGATTCTCCTTCCTGACTAGAAATCCATTATCTCTACCCTTTATTGACCACATTTAGATCTGAAAATTTCCGGGATTGTAGTCTTTGTGTCAGTATATCTAAATGATCGAAATCCAGATAGAGGAATGGAAAATTAATTCTATCGTTAATAGAATTTTTATGGTTACTTAAAATTGGTGAAAGCAATGCTTTAATGCTTTTAAAACTATTTCCCAGACTGAGAAATAAATTTTATATTCCTACTTAGGATATTTTTTTTATTTCTACATATATAACTAAAACAAAAGTTCCACAAAGCAATGCTTAACCTTCCTACATGTGAGTCATACTATTTTCTATTGTATTTCACTTGTTTTTCAAGTGTTAGTCAAGATCTAATGGGTTCCTGCCTACCATTTGACTAGCACTTACGAGACAGCAGTAGTTGCCTTGGAATGGTCAAAGCTTCTTGCTGTTCCTATTTATTGACATAAGACTCTAGACCAGTGGTCCCCCAACCTTTTGGCACCAGGGACCAGTTTCATGGAAGACAGTTTTTTCATGGAGGGGTGGGGCGCCTCAGGTGGTGATGCGAGCTATGGGAAGCTACTGTAAATAACAGATGAAGCTTCCCTCACTGGCCTGCCGCTCACCTCCTGCTGCGTGCACCCTCCTTCCTAAATTCCATGGAAGACAGTTTTTCCATGGGCATGGGAGTATTGGGGATTGTGGGGAGCGGAGCTCTATGGCTGAGTCCCGGTACTGGTCTGCAACCTGGCAGTTGGAGACCGTAGGTAAACACTGTATTTTCTGAAAATAGCTTTTCAGAGAATAGTGTTAATCTGTTGGTTCCCAATCAGCTAAAGCTTTATGCTAATGACATTTTAGTTATTGTAAGTCATAAGAGCCCCATCTCAAGTCTTACATGTGTAAACACTCTGAAATAGCTTCAGATTTGGGACTGCAGTTAAACAAAGTTGTATATAGTATAAACCTCTGAAACATAGAAATATTGTCTAGTACAGTTTGTACTTTACATAGCATGGCTTTATAAAGCCATATATATTCCCTAAGCCTCAAATTCTTTATCTCTAAATTATCACAGGGTTCTTGTAATGATTAAATAAAATATCCATAAAATGCTTACCATAATGCCTGGCATTTAGTAAGTGCCCAAAAAATTCTAATTGCTTTTAGTATGGTTGCTCTTCTGTGTGTTCAAATTACAGTTGGCACCATCAGTAGGTCTGATGTATTTCTGTTAGCTGTGGATGGATTATCACTGTAAATTTTTATTCTGGGCTAAATCTTGAGGGTTAGACAGTTTTAATTGCTTTATTTCTAGAAAATAATGGTAGCTACCTCAGTGATTCTCTTTGAGTAGAGTTGACTAACACCCAAATATCTTATTTATTATACTCAGTCCTTAATAACAGAGCCACATTGCTTGTTATTACATGATGTTCATCCCCAAACTATCCTGTTTTGTTCAGTTGCCTGTGTTCCTTTGTCCATGCAAAGAACAAGATGATAACTGTTCTCCATGCAGAGACCACCTTTGTAATACCAAATGAATGCTATTTTTACATTTAAAAAAATAGAAAGTTTGTTTAATGGCATTTTTACATTTATATTCACTTTATTATGACAGGTTTTTCACTTAAGATCATAAATAACATTAGATGATACATGAATGTTTTTTGTTTCCTCTAGGTTGTGCACCATCTCCAGGTGCTTATGATGTTAAAACATCAGAAGTTTTGAAAGGACCAGTATCCTTTCAGAAATCACAAAGATTTAAAAAACAAAAAGGTAATGGATCTCAAAATAAAACAATGGCATGATCTCATAAGTTTTAAAGTTATGAACAACAGTATTTAAACTTAAAGATGCTATAGCACTTCTAAAAATGTAAAGCTAGAACTATGTTTAAATTTTCTTATTTGATGGATATTTGAAAGAGTCCAGTACAGAATAATGCATTCATCATTACATCGTTGTGTAACCAGGAAAATTCAGCAAGAAATTTGTATAGGTGTGCGGCTTCCTTTTTGGTAATTACCTTAACTTTTCTTACCAGGGAGTATTAGGAAAATCAGAAAGATATTAGATGTGTAAAAAATATTATGCAACTAATAATTTGGAAATGTACAATTAAAAGAATAACTTATATTGCTTCATTAGAAATTGCAATAGAAATATGGAAATTGTGTTTTGTATGTGGTTAAAACTCATAAACACAAACCATGATCTATACAATTCATTTTTCCGTAGAATCCCAACAAAATCCTAGTGTGGACAAAGATGCTACCTTGCCTGCTTCAGCTAGGAAAGTCAAGACCTTGGAATTAAAGGTGAGAGACTTTTATATGCCAGTTGGTTTATCAACTGTATCATTGAAAATGTATCTTAAAAGTATTGTATTTGATGAGAATGAATTAAGTATATAAATCAAGGTTATAAATAAATCTCTAAATTAATGGAAAAGGTTATCATTAAGACTCTAATTTCTGCCTAGGACATTACCGAATGTATTGCGCTTAGATCTGTCCTTACTTCACAATTACAAAATGTCCATTTCTCAGTCTTTTTGGCAGTGGGGGCACGGGTTGGCATAAAGACAGGATCTCACTTTGTCACCCAGCCTGGAGTAAAGTGGCACGATCATAGCTCACTGCAGCCTTGAACTCCTGGGCTCAGAGGATCCTCCCATCTCAGCCTCCAGAGTAGCTGGGACTACAAGCGGGCACCACCACTTCCAGATAATTTTTGGTAAAAATGGGATCTCACTTTGTTGCCCAGGCTGGTCTCAAACTCCTGGCCTCAAGCAGCCCTCTTTCCTTGGCCTCCCAAAGTGCTGAGATTACAGGCATGAACCACCACACCCAGCCTACTTTTATATCTAAATAAATTTTACATTACCTAGTAAGCCTTTCAAAATTATGTGATGCTTTATTAGTTACCACCATTTGAGTTGTTTTGGTTTTGTTTGTGTGTTTGTGGGAAAAGGTAGGTATTGTGAAGAAAAAGGAAAAAAAAATTCCAGTGCTTAAAAATTTGCAACTCAGAAACTGTTAAGGAGTGGTGAGAGATTAAATTCTTAATAGCCTTATGACTTGTGCAAGAGCCTGCTATTACTGTTTCTAGACATTCATAAACAAGTTGTACTTTTTAAAGAAGTTCTACAAATTAATAGATATTTTAGAGTGAAAAAGATTCAGAACTGGGAAACCAAAGCTACAGGTTAAGCTTAGCCTGTTCATTCATTTGGCAATTACCTAAGTCTCTTGTTTATAATATAGAGCTGTGTTGTTCATATGGAAGCGACCAGCCAATGTGACTATTGAGCACTTGAAAAGTGGCTAGTGCTACTAAAGATCTAAATTTTTAATATCATTTCCTTTTAATTAATGTATATTTAAAAACATGCTCAATTTTCTTAGTGGAAAACTTTTAAATGTTTTTGGAACAACTTGAGTTCCAAAAGTAAATATGAATTTACTTTCTCATCTGTATGTTTTATGAAATCTAAATCTAAAAATTTCTGATGAAAATTTAATATCTGAATTGAGATGTACTATATATTGGGTTGAGTAAAATATACATGTATTAACATTTTTACTTGTTAAAATAAATGTGTGGCTTGCATTTTATTTTTATCGGGCAGGACTAAATAGACACTCTTCTTGAAAATTGATGTAAATGGCTTGACTTGAATTTCTTGGAGAATCTGTTCTAAAATTTTGAATTAATTATAGAATTCATAAACCCCCTTGGAAAACTAAATTACATACAAATTTGTACAGAGCCTCAAAGTAATAGGTCTTCCCTGATAGAAAATGGCATTGGGTGTGAAATTAATAAGCATGAGACTGGTGTGCCCCCTCCCCCAAAACTTAGAAATATGTAAAACAAATTTTGTTCAAGATGTTTATGCTTTTTCTTCCATTTTTAGATGGAAAAGATAGATATTCTGTTTCTAGCCATTGTGCCAGAAAGACTGCTGGGTATAAAAAGATGTGTGAAAATTGTATGTCTTATTTAGAATAAAGGCAGTGAGAAAATTAGAATCAGAGCTTGTGCTATTTCAGTTTTTCTTATTTCTTTGCATCTGTATATTTATTTTTCTCTTTGGATATCAAAGTTTAAGTTGATTTTTTTTTGGAAGAGTTTTTTCTTTCTGAGATAGCATAATTTAAATATTCAAAATGTGTTGCTGTTTAACATTAGAAAGAAGGTAGTCACTAGTTAATAAAGATCCACCTGTTTTTTTCACTGAGCTTGTTAGAAAAAGCCTGATCTATTTTGGGTTGAAGCTTTTAAACCTGAAATATTTTGAGATTTTAAGAACCTTTTTCTTTATTTTTCAGATAAGTGGTCTACAAAACGTTTAATAGACTCAGTGCAATATTTAAATTAGAAATTAACTGTTTGGATCCCTTAATCTTTTCTGGTAACTAAAAGTCAAATTCGGCTGTGATATTTGTGGCACTTAAAGTCATTTATAATTGTTCTTTGACTGTTAAACAGAAGGAATCTCAAAAGAATGATAAAGATTTGAAGATACTGGAAAAAGAGGTAAGCAATGCTTTCAGCTTACTGAAAACTAAATGTGGTATATTGTGAAAAACAAATTGCACAGAGTTAAAAGAGAAGGATTCTGTTGCAGTTTGAGGAGTCCTTCAGTGATGCAAACGTGCCATCTAGACCAGTGCCTACAGAGGAATGGTTTCTTAGCTTGGTTACCCTATTTCAGAGCCTATCCAGCCTCTAGTGTAGTATGCTGACCAAATCAAGTTTGTTAGCATACCAAGGGACAGATTCAAGATAACCCAGTTTGTGAAAAACTGATAACTAAAAATCAATATGTCAGTTTATTACAATTAGATGTGTGGATCAAATATTTACATCTACTCATCATGTACATGTTTCCTATATGCTAATCTGTGCAAAGAAAACATAGCTAGAGGATTGCTTGGTGAGCGTGCAGTCCTAACAGGTTAGTTAGATTAGGATGAAGTTATGCTAACTTGGTGCATTGTTCTGCACAATAGGTATATGCCTTCCTCAGGGATGAAATAACCTAGAGCTACATTGTCCAATATGGTAGGCACTCACCACATATGACTATTTAAATTAAATCAGATTAAATAAAATTAAGAACTCAGTTCCTCAGTTGCACTAATCACATTTTAAGTGCTCAGTAGCCATGTGTAGTGAGCAGCTACCACACTGGACAGCGTATTTCACCATGGCAGAAATTCTATTGAGCAGCACTGACCTAAAGAAGCCAAATTTTTAAGCCGTGCTAAGCTGCTCACTGCCAACTTTGTTTTCTCTGGCGGTCTTTTTTCCATGTATCCATTCAACTCTTCTGATGGACATATTCTTTTGATATATATATATATATATTTTTTTTTTTTTTTTTTTTTTTTGATACAGAGTCTCACTCTGTTGCCCGGGACTAGAGTGCCGTGACATCAGCCTAGCTCACAGCAACCTCAAACTCCTGGGCTTAAGCAATCCTTCTGCCTCAGCCTCCGGAGTAGCTGGGACTACAGGCATGTGCCACCATGCCCGGCTAATTTTTTCTATGTATTTTTAGTTGTCCAGCTAATTTCTTTCTATTTTTTTAGTAGAGATGGGGTATCGCTCTTACTCAGGCTGGTCTCGAACTCCTGAGCTCAAAAGATGCGATCCACCTGGCTGGGCCTCCCAGAGTGCTAGGATTACAGGCGTGAGCCATGCACTGGCCTCTTTTAATATGTTAAAACCTTCCATTTGATTACAGTCAAATGTTGGCTTAGGACCAAGAATATGTCAAGATATCTGCAAATCTTTACCTGGTTGCTCCGATCCTTTTATACTTATGTTAAAAATGTTGACTATAATTTTATTGAGGATATATGCTGATGATGTAGGGGTTGATACTTCAATAACTGAGTTTTTATGAGATAGCTAGTGAGTGAGTTGCAAAGCCAGGATGAGAACTGGTCATTTACATCAATTACTTCCTTGGGTATAGAAATTTAGGTTGGCAGGTTTTTCCTCCTATTATTTTAAAGATGTCATTTCCCTGTCTTCTGGCTTCCATATTTTCTGTTGACAAATATTAGGGTTTTGGGCTGTTTTTGGTTTAATCTGGTGGTAGCAACAAGGATAATGGCTTGTCGCGGCCTACTACAGTATACTTAGAAGCCCAGCTTTGCCTTCTTGAAATAAAAACCATATTTAGCATTTCAGACTGTAATTTGAATTTGTGTAATTTTAACTACAGAAAAGAAGAATTCTTATATGTAGAAATACCTTAAAAGTGAATAAACAACTGATTAATAATTGTACTTGGAAGTTTATGGCAATTAAAATCCTTTTGTTATTAAAACACATTAAAATTTTTAAGATGTATCATAAGGTAAATATGATTATTCAAATAGCTAGTACAATTAGAATGTCTATGAGCATAATGTCAAAATCAGAGATTTTTCCAGAAGCTTTAATGCTTTGATCATCAGTAGCATCGATTTATGTTGGTGTTGTATTAGTGAATCATTTATTTATCACTTTGTTTTCTTCCAGATTCGTGTTCTTGTGCAGAAGCGTGCTGGTCAGGACAGGAGGATCCAGGACCTGGAAACTGAGTTGGAAAAGGTGGAAGCAAAGCTAAATGCTGCAGTCAGGGAAAAAACATCGCTCTCTGCAAATAATGCTTCACTGGAAAAACAACTTATCGAATTGACGAGGACTAATGAACTACTAAAATCTAAGGTATTTGAGCCTCATGATAACATTTATAGTTCAATAAATAACAAACATTTTTTTTCCTCATTACAAATATTTGAGAGTTTTAGGCTCTAGTTTTGCCTTTTCTTTCATTAAATGTACCTTAAGTGGTAAACTGTTTCAAATAAAAATTATAGTTTATCTTTTTTAATTAGGGTGCTTGGCACATAAATAAGTTATAAACAAATTACTTTTTGTTTTGATATCTTACATTTTATCACCCCCAGTCAATAAGATTATTAATAAAAATTATAGAATTTACATCTACAAATCACTTTAAAGACCTTTCTCCAAAATAAACAATAGCATAACAACAGGCTTCCATCTCAAATCCTTTTGGGAATCAAGTGGGAAATAAATAAATTGATGGACTAAATATGCTCAATAGATAAATTGTGTTTATCACTGTTAATATATTAATCAAACTTAAAGGGATTAATGTGGTCATCCTGTTGGTTACAGAATTAGAGGGAGGATAAAAGTCACTGTTCAGTTTAGTAAGATTCATTTATTCAGGGCCTCTGATGTGCTGGGCTCTTTGCTTACAAAGGGAGTTAAGAGTGCATTAGAATCAAACACAGGGAAGGGAGCAGATTCCTGGGCCCCACCCAGGGAGATTCTGATTTCCTCGGCCTGGGATGGATACTATATTCTGCATATTTCAAAGTATACCAGGTAATTCTGATGCATTTTGTTAAGCAAACACACATCAAGAAATCCTTTCTCAGAGGCTCGTTTTAGAGCCTTGCATTGGACTTTCTAACATATAGAGGTAAGTGACCACCCAAACCACCTTTCAGAAATAAACCAGCAAGTCCCATTAAGGAAAAAAAGGGCTAAGAACAGTAGTAATGTACAATCAGTAATTATAGTGTTGGTCAAAGGCTGTTTTCTCTACCAGTATATTGCAAGCAAATAATAGCTCCAGTGATGGGTAGAATAGTCAATATTTATGTGATTTTATATATGACTTAGCAAAAAATATTTCTGAATTTTTTTATGTGTTTTTTTTTTAATTTAGTTTTCTGAAAATGTTAACCAGAAGAATTTGAGAATTCTAAGCCTGGAGTTGATGAAACTTAGAAACAAAAGAGAAACAAAGATGAGGGTGAGTGCTACCTTCAGCAGGTTTGCTGTGTCTAGATCGGGGGATCTGAACAATTTCTGATTTCCTAAAACAGATATCTTTGTTGCGTAGACTATGATAGCTAAACAAGAAAGCATGGAGATGAAGCTGCAGGTCACCCAGAAGAATCTTGAAGAGTCTCAGGGGAAAATAGCCCAACTTGAGAGGAACCTGTAAGTCATTGAAAAGAAAGAGAAGATAGGCATAACCAATTTTCTGCTGGCTTCTCTTAGCAAGTTACTGTTGGCTGAGACTTCACTCTTCCTTCAGTACTTATCTCATTCCTCTTTCTAATTGTCCTATTTCTTTAAGTGACAGTTGAGCCCTAATCGTTCCCAAACATTTTATCCTAGCAAACTGTATGAATGTATGGAACTTGGAAGTCTATGGCAATTAAAATCCTTCTGTTGTACATCTTCTGTAACAATGAGGAGGAAAGGTCTCATACTCATAGTCTTATGGAGGTGGTCATCAGAGCAAAGTTGAGAAACACGGGTACAGGATTAATGCACAGTCCTAGCCTTCTTTTTATTACCAAGCTATAATTTACATAGAATAAAATGCACAGGTCCTAAGTATTCAGTTTCATGACTTTTGGCAGTTGTGTGCACCTGTGTCACCATTAACCAAACAAGACAGAGAACATTTCCATCCCTTCACGAAGTTCCTTTATACCCCTTCTTGTCCTGCTGCTACTGCTCTTGTAACGCTCCCCACCCCTGCTACTGCTTTCTGACTTACATCATCACAAATTAGCTTTGCCTTTTTGGGGATGTTTATCACAGTTTATGAGAGAGAGGGAAGGGGAGACAGGGAGAGTGTGTGTCTTTTGTTTGATATAATTTTTCAAGATTCATCCATACTGTTACATGTATTGTAAATTTCTCCTCTTTATTTCTGAGTAGAATTCTACTATATGAATATATGCCTTCATTTGTTTACTATTCTTCATTTGATCATGATTTGCGCTGTTTCCAGTTTCTGACTATTATGAATAAGACTGCTATGAACATGTTTTATATCTTTTTGTGGACATGTTTTTATTGCACTTGGATAAATTTCTAGGAAGTGGGATTCTCGAGTCATAAGATAGTGTAGGTACAACATTTTAAAAAAACTCAAAGTGGTTATACCATTTTACACTCCCACTAGCAATGTATGATAGTTTCAGTTGTTCACATTCTCACCCTCATTTGATATTGTCAGTCTATTTGATTTTGGCCTTTCTAGTAGGTGTGAAGTTGTATTTCATTTGTGATTTTAATTTGTTACTGTTAATGTCAAGCATCTTTTTATGTGCTTAGTGACCGTTCATATATCTCCTTTTGTAAGGTGTCTAAGTCTCTTGTCTGTTTTCTTATATCGGGTAGCTTGAAAGAGGTGAACACATAAGTAATTGAATACCAGGAAGTCTGCAGCAAAAGTTTTATGACACACAGAAGCTATTTAGTATATTGGGTGGGTAGAGAAACCAGGAAAGTCAAAAAAAAAAAAAATTATTTTTAACACTTGGAACGTTATAGGTGGTGGTTTTCCTCAACATAACTCTTTTGGCAAAATATATTCAGAAAGCTTTTTCACTTAAAAATTCTAGTCTACTGTTTGACTATAAATTGTCAACTTGAGAGGTCACATAAAATAATGGTTAAGAGTTTGGACTCCAGAGTCAGCCTGCCTAATACAACAGTATCTGATACATAAGCATTATGTTTGATTATTAAATAAATAAACTAGTGTATATTAACATATGCATTTTTTTTAGTGTTTCAATAGAGAAAGAGAAGATTGATGAAGAATTTGAAACAGAAAAACTCTTAGAATATATTGAAGAAATTAGGTAATAATGAACAGTAGCTTTAAATTAGACCTCATTTTGTGGAATATTGATGAATACTTCATTTTTATCACTTTTCTGTTAATTTTCCCTGTGCCTAAATATATGTGCTCTTCAAAATTTGTTTTAATGCAGTTGTGCATCAGATCAAGTGGAAAAATACAAGCTAAATATTGCCCAGTTAGAAGAAAATTTGAAAGAGAAGAATCATGAAATTTTAAGCCTTCAGCAGTCTCTTGAGGAAAACATTATATTGTCTAAACAAGTAGAAGACCTGAATGCTAAATGTCAGCTGCTTGAAAAAGAAAAAGGTAATGTAGTATTTATATAGCTATTATACTTTCTTTAGCTAAGTGTTACACTATTTAAGAAAAGTACTGATATATAAAAATAACTTTTTTAATAGTTATCTAAATGACAACAATAAAAATCCCTGTTCTGTATTTTCAAGTTTTTTACTCTTATGTTTGTTCTCTTTTTTTCAGTACAGTCTTATTTGCCTTGATTGAAATATATACAATTATGCAATTCTTAACTTTTCCACTGGTTGGCCATTTAAAGCGGTAGGAAGTTTTATTACCTATAGCATATGATATATTTATAGTGGTAATACAAACTTCACAGTTTTGGTTTTTTCTTTGGAGACACTTGCTCTGTAATAATGTGCTGTAAGCAGTATAATGGAATATAATGGGAGTCTGGGTTTCTCAAAATTAATGTTAGTATCTAGTTACAGCATTTTTAATGTTTTGCCTTTTACAGAAGAACTTGTAAACAGAAATAGAGAACAGGATGAAAATCTAAATGCCGAGATGCAATACTTAAAAGAGAAGCTTATTCTTGAAAAACAAGACTGCGAAAAACTTCAGCAAAAAGAGGCACAAACTGATTCACTTCTGCAACAAGAGAAGGTAGTTTACCACACTATAAAAAAAAACCTTATGTCATAAATGTTTCTTTGTATCAGAAAACCTTTAAATTGTGTCTATCCTTTGGTCCAACAATTCTATTTTTAAGAGTCTTATCCTGAGGAAATAATTATGGATATGCTGAAGATTTAGCTACATATCATTACCACATGTTCATCACAGGGTTATTAATAATGTGAAAAAATTACAAATAATAGGTACAGGAAAATAAGGAAATTGTTTTTTTAAAAATTTTCTGGCACAGTCTTATGTAGGCTATGTAGATATTTACAGTTATCGTGTAAAAGAGTATCTAATTACAGGAGAAAAATTGTTTAAAAACAGTTTTTTAAATCCTGATTACATAAAGAACGTTTTACATTATCAATGAGAAAAAAACTCCACTAAAAAACCTGGGCATAGGATGGAAATAGATAATTCTCAAGGAGAAATTCAGATGGCCTGTAAACATGAAAAGATGCTCCACCTCTGTAGTAAGGAAATGTAAATAAGGTTTTCCCCACTTACAAGACTGGTACAAATTAAAACGTTTGATGATATGAAACATTGGTGAGAGTTGGGCCAACAGGTACTTGCGTGCACCCATGTGAAATAGTAAACTGTTGGACAACCTGCAACTGCTAAAGGAATGGAATAGATCTATATGTACTGACCTGGAAAGATCTCAACAACTATCTTTATTTTATGATTTTTTAAAATGACATTTATATACGCAGAGTATGTATTATTTATATCTAAAATATATGTATGTATATAAATATACAGAAAAAGACCAGAAGGCAAATATATTCCGAACTAGTGGCTATTTCTGGAGTAGGAAAACTGAAATTGGGGTGGGGAGTAGTGAAAGATAATATTCACTTCATTTGTAAATGTTAGAATTTCTTCATAATAGTGATGTATTTGTGTATTATATAACTTAAAATTTTACGTAACAATGAAATCACAATACATTTTTATATGTGAGAAAAATATATCAAAGTATATGTAAAAACCAGTTGTAAAACAGATATAAAATATAATTTTAGTTTTATAAGAAGTCTCTGTGTGTTTTGCACAGAAAAAAAGCCTAAAATGATATTTGCCACAATGTCAAGGTGTAGAATATAATGCATGAAAAAAAATGAATTTTTATTATTTTAAGTTTCCTTGAAACTCTTGAATTTAGGTTTCATACTTAATTATTTGTGCTTCTTATTTGTCTCTTGGTAACACCTCACAGTGTCATTTTAAATTATTTTGATGGTTTTCTGTTTGGATATAGGAATTATCTTCTAGTCTTCAGCAGAAGCTATGTTCTTTTCAAGAGGAAATGATGAAAGAGAGGAACCTCTTTGAGGAAGAATTAAAGCAAGCACTGGATGAGCTCGATAAATTACAGCAAAAGGAGGAACAAGCTGAAACGCTGGTCAAGCAATTGGAAGAAGAAACAAAACTTAAAGCTGAAGAACTCAAACTCCTAGAAGAAAAGCTGAAAGGGTTTGTAATAACAGGACCTCATGTTTATGTGTGACTTCAAATGTTAAAAAGTATTTTCAAGTATATTTTCTTAGGATTCTCACATCATTCATGTGCGTGTGAGGTTGAAATTATTTCACAAGTAAGTAATAGAGAGGTAAAACACATGCACAGAATGTATATGCAAACAAGCAAAACAGCCAGAGTAAAACATTGCCCTTTTTTCCTGTAAGAGTTTTAGTAAACAAATTACCAAAGTTTTGTGCTCCTTTACTGCTTATATTTTCTAAGAATTATTGGACATCAGCATTACAACAATAATGAACTTAAAGAATTCTGCCCTTTAATGAAAATCATTTTCATTTTTTGTCTATGTGTACATCAGTTTACACAGTGTAAGTTACACCTTTAGTTACATTTTTGAAAAAGCACAAACACACACTTCAAAAGTAGTAATAAAAAAGCAAAATGGTTCAGGCTAAGTGCTTGGAGTCCCAGCTAGTGAGGAGACTGAGGCTGGAGGATCACTTGAGCCCAGGAGTTCAAGACTGTAGAGCACACTGATGGTACCTGTCAGTAGCCACTGCACTCCAACCTGGACAACATAGAAAGACCCTGTCTCAGATATTAATAAATAGCAAAATGGGAGGAAAAAAAACAAAACTGAGAAACATTATTTTGAAACAAAATATGGAATGATTAAAAAGAAATAGAACTGAGAAACATTCAAAAAATAAGAAATTGATCAAAGTAGAAAGCCTGAAATCTCCTGTTTCTAACTGTAGTTCCTTGTTTCCATCACATTATGCTTCCTTCTTCACTGCATTTATTTAAATTAAAATATCCAGTTTGATTCTTGAGTTCAATTGGCAAGTAAAACAATGAATTATGTTATTTAAATCCTTAGTATCTCATCATTAAAACATTTTCTAACAAAGAACCATGGACTAGACATGAGATTATAGTATTGTAATATATCTCACACATGTGTATCTGTCTCTCGTTGGGTACTTTGTTAGACTGTTTTTTGTTTTCTAGTGCTGATTAATGATGAAAATGAACACCAACTTTTATATGTCTCTGCTTTTGGGGGGACAGTACAAAAGTACAATTAGGGGGATTATTCTGTACTGCAGCCAGGCTCAGGGAACAGCAGCCTTAAGAAACTGAGTAGAAGATATTATTTTCAGAGAGGAAAGAAAGCTGAGACAATGATTTATTCTAACTTAAAGAACTCTGGTCTAGTGGTCAAGAGATAAAGATTTTATTATGAGATCTGTTAACTGTGTGATTCTGAGCAAGACAATCTTAGTTTGTTCTTTCATTTTTCCACCCCATTAGATATAAAACAAAGGAGTTTTATAACATGATCTCTAAGGTTTCTTGTAGCTTGGAAATTTCAGGCTTCAAAGAAAAACTAAGAGAATTGAATGTGATTCTTGTAGGGGACAGCGAAGAAAATATTTTTATTACAAAGCCTTTGGTAATATTTGATTGCTTTTGCTGTGGTGTGTATAGTTTTTAAATCCCCACACTCATTACAGAAGGAATTTGATCAGCTATTCATCTTGTCTCGGTGTCTAACTTATTCTGTATGTGCACAATGCTCATTTACAATTCTTAGTTCTATATGTTCTTTAAAATCTCTCTCATAAGCTCATATGCTTATCTAAAATTTTATTACCATTTATAGTTTTTTAACTGAGATTTGTAGTATATATTTATTAAGAAGACTTAAAACCTATTGTCTATGCAAAATAATTCATTAAAGAAGTTATTGAATCTTTGAATACAATGTATTATGTGGGCTATTCATATAATCGGAATAAAACCACAAAGCTCTATAACTCTTCCAAAGAACTTTTAAAATGAAGTGTCTTTAACTGTACTTAGTATTTCTTAAGTGTTTGATGTAGAAAATTAAACTTTATTCAATCCAAGTGCTTTTTAACTGGTAATCCTTTGTATTCTTTAGCCTTGGCTGCTTCCAGAAGATTCTGTTTTAGAGTCTTTTTCCCCTACCTTGTTACCCCAAAATTTTTACAGGAAAGTAAAAACAGGAAAGATAAGATGAAGCCAGTAGAAAAGTTAGCGCATTTTTAAAACATGCTATTAGAAGTGGGTCATAAACTTGAATCTGTGCTGTCCAGTAGCTAGCGCAAAGATGAAGATAGGAGATATATGATTCACAGTTTCAAAGGTAAATACTATTTTCCTTCTTAGGATAATTATTTTTAGTTAACGTTTGATCTTGTAATTGTTTTTTTTTCTTAGGAAAGAAGCTGAACTGGAGAAAAATAATGCTGCTAACACTCAGGCAACCCTGCTTTTGCAAGAAAAGTATAATAGTACAGTGCAAAACCTCGGGGATGTTACTGCTCAGTTTGAAAGGTATTTCTGACAGAAGCCTACACTCCTAAATATAATGTGAGCAGGGAGGGGTCTTTAAGAAAAATCTGTGAACAAAGCAATCACACAAAGATGATGATTGGTATGACTAAATTCCATAATCACTGAACATAAATGGGCATTCAGTGTCACCCGGTAATCTGACTACATTTATATAGAAATAATTGTCATCCAGTTGATCTTCCAGTTTTCCATTCCTACCCCTTCCCCAGTTGAGCCTCCTCAGATCTCTAGAGTAATATACACACTTATTGGGAGATTGTCAATGACTCCCGTTTGTCCCTCAGGTAAACCCACTGTGCCCTGTGGTGATGGTCTGCCTTATGCTTCTAGCTTCTGTTCCTGCCTCTTATTCATCAGGCTGCAGTCTCACCTCCTAATAGACTATGTTCTACCTGCCTCTAAGCACATATGCATCTTTATCCTCTGAAATACCTTCCCTGTCTAGCTAACTCCTTTCCCATCATGTCTCAGCTTAACTATAAATTCTTCAGAAAGGTCTTTAAATGAAGGTTCCCCTCTTCCATTAGCTTAAAGTTCTTTGTACTTTTCCTTCATAACACTTATTGCAAATTT
>CAUYSK010037573.1:0-26080 GCA_963575035.1 Avahi laniger
TATTTTTAGCTCTTTGAGGTATCTCCAAATTCTTTTCCACAGAGGTTGCAATAGCACTATTAGGCATCTACCCAAAAGAACAGAAAACATTCTATTATAAAGACCTCTGCACCCGAATGTTTATGGCAGCACAATTCACTATTGCAAGAATGTGGAAACAACCCAAGGGCCCGTGAATCCATGAGTGGATTGTTAAAATTTGGTATATGTATACAATGGAATATTACTCAATCATAAGAAACGACAGTGATCTAGAACCTCTTATACTTTCCTGGATTAAACTTAAGCCCATTATCCAAAGTGAGGCACCCCAAGAGCGGAAGAATGGGCTCCACTTGTACTCACCATCAAGTTGGTGCTAACTGATGAACACTGGGGCGATCTCAGGGCAGAAATACCCTCCAGGGATTAGGGGGATGAGGGGTAAACCCGCAACTAAAGGACACGGGGAGCACTGTGGGGGGGAAGGGCATGCCTTTAACCCTCGCTTGGGTGAGGCAAAGACGTAAAGTACAATCATAACGTGTGTGCCCTCATAATACCCTGAAATAAAAAAAAAATCTGGAACTAAAACTCTGGCTGATTTAGACAAAATCAGAAGGTGAGGAAAGCGAAGCGAAGGCGAGAGGAGCGGGGCGCGGAGCGGGGGTCGCGGACGCGGGTTCCCAGCGCTGACACACGGGCCCAGCCCGGACCTGGGCCCCCCCGGGAGTCCCGGGAGCCAAGGAAGGGGCCCGAGGAGGTTCTTCTTTCTTCAAAAGCAACTCGCTCCAGCAGCAACCGCGGACCCACTGGGCGAGCCGCGTTTCCGAGGGCCGTGCGTGCGCATTCTGCGGCGTGCCGCCGGGTGTCCGCTCTTAGGTGTCGTTCTGTCTTTTAAATTGCTCCGGAGACTTGTTCCTAAGGGTGGCTATGTAGCCACGTCTTCAGAGCAGGGGTGAAAATCAGAACTGAGCCTGCGACCGCCACCACCAGAAAGAGCCCCAGGAAGATTCGGTCGAGAACTTGCGCCACGCATTTCCAGTCTTGCACCACCTGCGGAAGAGAAGGCCTTTCATCGAGACGCTGGGCAGGTGCCGAGCGCACTTCAAGGGATTCAAAAGGAGCAATGTTCGGATTTACAGCACCTGCCACATCGCCCGCAATATAGCCTCACATTCTTCCCAGTGACTTCACTAATAGTCCCCAAGAAAACCTCTTGTAAATCGAGTATACAGAAACTCTTTCGTCAACACTGAAGAGTAAAATAGAAACAACAGAATTATTGAAGCATTTGTAAACTTTACTGATCCAAACAGGAAAAGCCTAATTTTTATGCTAACAAAAAGCCAGTATATCTTACTGGGATACTTCCTGATAGCCCTATGAAATGAGTCAAAATTTATAACGTAAGCATTTCTGTGGCCACGCGTCAGGGGTTTCTTTTCTTCCACTGCGCGTGCAGGTCCGGCTGCCGCAGCTGCAGGGTGAGGGAGGCTGCGCGCTGGGGGCGCCCAGAAGACAGGGGTCCATCTGGGAGAGCCCGTCCCCTCTGTTAGGACGCGGAGCTTGGGGACAGTGGCCATGGGCAGGCTGGGGGAGTCTGAAGGAGAGGGGCAAGTCCTCATGTTTTAAGGGCAAACGAAGGTCCTATTTCTATTATATGGGATTTGGGAGGAATGGAACAGGAGGGCAGGCGAGGTTCCTGCCACAGGGAGCTGCGGGAACAGAGCCTGGGTGTGTTCCGCACTCACAGAGGGTCAGAAATAGAACTTGGGGGCGGGGCGGGGAACACCAAGAAGATAGATTAAAATGTTAAAAATGTCAACCTTAAATCGTGGGATTATTAATAATTTTCATCTTCTTATTTAGATTTTTCTGTATTTTCTACATTCCCTATGCTGAACGCTGATGCTGTCATTTTTATAATTTTTTAATTTTGTTGTTTTTATAATGAAAAAACTATTTCAATCTTTGTATTAGTATTTTTAAAAGATGTAAAGAAACAAACCGAAAAAGAACTGCAATTAAATAGCTGAAATGCTTGTTCTACAGTGGCAGTTTTACTTTTCTTGTGCTTTTAAAAATTTTTTTAAGAGAAGGAAAACCATGACAAATGGTTAAGAGAGAGGATAAACTCGGCGGTATCTGTGAAGGCAAGGTAAAGTGTAGAAGGTATGTCTAAAGGTAAAGTTCATCAGTTTGTTTCAAGCTCTTGACACTCATTTACATCAACTTCAAGGTAGAATAATTGAACCCTGTAAATTGGTGAAAATGTACAACTTGTTTTAAACAACAGACCAGTTTTCGTGCTGAATATATTTGTATGTCAAATAATATTTTAATTCCATTGGAGAAGGACCATTTAAAAGAAGGATAAAGACAAGAAGAATAAAGACGATAATTAACCTTCATGAACTTCTTTCATAATCACGAGGTCAGTCCATGTGAGCTGGGCACACTGTGTGTTTTATATTTTATGACATACATTTTATTCCTCACAATAACCTTTCAAGGCAGGTTTTAGAAAACAGAAGCTCCAGGTAAGTAACTTGTCTCAAGGGTAGACTCAGAGTGGGATCTGAGCCCAGAACTGCTGTAAGTCTGAAATCCATACTCTTTCCACATTTTTTTAAATCTGTAAACTAACTTTTATAGCATTCTCTTCCCTCACCAAAATATCTGTTGTAACACTAAATTTTATATTAATTTAAAGATATGATTCTTTCTGGTTTTTTATTTCCAAATACTGTGGATGAAAATATCTATCGTCCCATGAAAAATGAAAGGTAAATCATCGGAGACCAGGATAACCAACTTACTATGTACAATTGAATTATTTAAAATAGAATTGGGGCTAATTATAAGGGAAAGTGCTTAATCTACAGTTGCCTACTTTTGCTCCATAATGTTTTTGCGAACTAATTCCTAAAAATTTATAGTAAAATCCTTATTTTACGTCTGGATTTGTTTAAAACTGTATATGTGTAAAGACGATATCTAATAATGTCACATTTCAAACAGTGACAGCATTTTATTGTAAATAGCTGTCACAATATTCGTCTTTGGCAGAGCTCGATGGCAGCATTGCTACTGTGAATATCGGTTTACTCACCTGGCGGATGAAATGTTCTTTCCTCACGTGGCTGGAGATGTATCTAATGGAGTCAGCAGCCTTTTCCAAGACAGCAGCCAGAACCTTTTCCCCATCATTTGTCTGTTTCTGTTTCTTTTTTTCTAGAACTTTACCTTTCACCACTGGTTTGCGCTCATCTTCATCTGGAAGAGAATAGTGATCCACGTGGTCTTCCATGCAAAGTAATTTGGGCAGTGTTTGCAGAAATAGCCTCTTCACCCAGGGAGCCATGGGATGGTATGTCGAGGAAGATCTATGGTGAACGTTAATTACGAAAACAGTAACAATGATTGACAGGGTCACAAAAATCATAATGAACAACAGGTACTCTCCAATGAGAGGAATGACTTTGGAAGAAGATGGGATTATTTCTTCAATCACCAGTAGAAAAACTGTCAGAGAAACTAAGACAGACGTTGACAATGAAAGTTTTTCTCCTTCGTCAGAAGGTAAATAGAACACGAGAACTGTTAGAAAAGACAGTCCCAGGCAGGGTATGATCAGGAAGAGAGTGTAAAACAGAGGCAGGCGCCTGAGAACGAAGGAGTAAGTGACGAATGGATACGAATAGAAACCATCTCTCCTGTCTCCCCTCATCCCTTTCGCATGGAGTATTTCCCATTCTCCATTATCAAAAAAGTCTTTTCTGTCCACGTTTTCGTCTATCAAAATGAGGTCGACCATGGTACCATCGTACGTCCAGGATCCAAACTTCATGGAGCAGTTCTGCCGGTCAAACGGGAAGAACGTGACATCCATGGTGCAGGAGCTTTTGTAGCTGGCGGGCGGAGTCCAAACGACGGTGCCATTGGATCTCACCACGGCCTTGGTCATGAGGGAGCCTTCGAAACGTCCGTCTGCACTGCAATCAAAGCGGTTTCACTGTCCTGGTTAGTTGAGCACTCACTAGCTTGGGTTTTTTCCCCAGCACTGTACTACCTGTATTTTATTACTTTTCTACTACAGGTCAAACAATGGTCTAAAAAGAAACCGTTCTTTTGTTGCTTAACATTGAATGTTTTTCCTAATTATTTTGCTCAAATCAGACTTTTCTATTCCTGGCGTTAATCTGACCAGTATAGTTTTCTTCTGTGATACTTACTTTTCAAAGAGAACGATGTCAGGAAGCCAGAGAGACTCTGATGGAACTTTAATTAAGTTAATTCCTCCATATTCATCAGGATTCCAGCGTAGTTTGTGGTCCGTCCACTCCTGCATGAAATTAGTATACTGTAATTTCATGCTGAAAATTCAATGTATTAGACCTTGGGTTCTTCAAGTTTCTGTTAGTTTGCCAGTGCACTGTTCTAATAGGAAGGGAAACATGTCCAGTTAGACCTTACACGACCCTGTCTGGGATTCCGTACAGCTGGCGGGGTCTGACCCAGCCCTGGCACACACACCTTGCCTGTTTGGTGTTAATATTTCCCAAATCGCCACATCTACCTCACAACAAAGAGGCTCGGCGACTGCCGCTGATTCCTAATCTGTATTTTCAGCCTGTTTTCTCTGAAGAAACAAAAGAAAAGCAATGAAGACTCTAACCCAGTTTATTCTAGGAGGGTTGGTCCAGTGATGTTTTTAATGTCATCATAATGGGTACAGATGATTTTGAACATTACTCAAGTGTCTTGGACAAACATCCGCTCAAGATGTTAATATGAAACATCCAGTATCCACTGACTGTTCTTGATAACATGGTAACTTTTATCCAATAAAAAAATTCCCCAAGAATTTTCCCTTAATTTTTAATCAATTTATTTTTTGAGCTCTCTATTACAATTTTAAATTATACTCCTAATATTGTTAGCCTCCAGATGCTTACATATTTTTCTTCATAAGGGTGAAGTAACTTTGCATGTTTTATGGGGGCTGATGATTCCAGATAGGTAAACCTGACCATCCATCGATCGGATGAGGAAGGTCAAGCGGATGATGTGTGGGTGACCCAATCACAGCACCGTGGCCTTTATTGATTTATTTACTGACATTGAGATAAACAAGGAATGAGTGGACTTAATTAAAAAGATTTTGGAACAGAATCTTATGGAATCTGACCTGAAAATTAAATTCTTCTATTCCACTGTCCTTCAAGTGCATAGTTGAGTAATTACACAGGATAATGTTAAATGACATTTCAGCGAGTTAGATGTGCATGCCCAGTGTGAGGCTTCCTGGAGCTTGGGGACGCCAACTTTGTCATTAAAAAATCAGGAGCCAGCAGATGGAAGACTTAACTGGATGGCAAAATACTGAAATATGTATGATGCCTGAAAAATGACAGAACTGTACAGCCCAGATGAGATATTATCTTAAACAATATTTTTGAGACTGGATTTTTAAAAAACAAATTTTAAAAGTTATTGGCTTTTAAAAAGCTAGCATCTAAATTATAAAAAATGGCATGACTATTTACATAAAATCGTGCATATGAAGACTGACAATTTAGGAGCCCAATCTAATAAAGTATTTACCATGTTCACTTGCTACTCACAGGCTTCATGTTTCCTCCCCCTCTGCCCATTTTGAAGAACAAATATAATTTCCTCCCTACGAATAATGCGCCTCCTGCTAAGGAGGCCCTTACCATCGTCGCGGGTCCGAATCTCAGAGATGCTGGAGGGAATGAAGCCACAGTAGCATTTTTTGTTTGTTTCACTTCCACTTTGTTCACTGTTTAAAACTTTACTTACAACAGAATCCTCTCTTTTTGTGCACAGTTCTAAACGCAGACAGTTGTTTAATCACTGCCACCAATAAGATACTGGAACAGTTTGTCGCCCCCGAAGTTCCCCTGCGCTGTCCCTTTGTAACCAACCCATCCATCCCAGCCCTTGGCAAGTCCTGATTTTTCTGTTCCGATAACTTTGCCTTTTCCAGAATGTCATATAAGTGGAATCATAGATCCTGACTTACTGACTTAGCAATGCATCTAGATTCTTCTCTGTTGTTGCATCAGTAGTTTGTTCATTTTTACTAGTGGGTGGTTTTACATTGTATGATGTACCACAGTTTTTCCATTCAACAGTTAGGATATTTGAATTCTTTCAAGTTTTTGATGAAGCCACTGTAAGGATTTTATATAGCTTTTGGCATGAAATAAATTCTTGTTTTTCTTGTGTAAATAGGAGAGAGACAGCTGGGTTATATACTACGTATACCTTTAACTTTGTACAAAACTGCCAGTCTTCCAGAGTGGCTGAATCACTTTGCACTGCCCCCAGCAAGGTATGAGGGTTCCAGCTGGTTTTCATCTTCTACAGCACTTGGCATTGTCACATTTAAAATTTTAACTATATTATAATAGATGTGATTTCAGTATCTCACTGTGGTTTTTAACATGTGTTTTCCTAATGGCTAACATGCTTGTCTTCATGTGCTTATCTGCCATCCATATATCTTACTTGGTGAAATGTCTGGAAACCAAACGGCCCACCTCTCAGACGCAGTTTCCCCTCCACAGGCACCGCCAGGCTCCCGCGCCCGGTTCTAGCCCCCGGAGGAGGCAGAGGGTGATTGACATTCTAAGGCTCTCGCCTAGTTGCAAATTGCAGCAAACAAATCCCGGTTTTCCAAATTGTTCTGAGGGAACTGGGGCAAGCCCCAGGGGAGGGGTTTTTAAGTCAGAAAGATTTGTCTTGCTCGCCTGACCTCCAACAGCAGCACCAGCAGCTGTGGCCAGACAGAACCCACAGGGAGTGGTTCCTGGGCTCACAGCGTTTGAGGACTCATTCGTGCAGCAAATCTGCACGGCACAGGCTAGTCCCGGGCACAGCTGCCCTGTCCTCCTCGCCTGGGGCCGACTCGGATGACAAACAAGTCGACCAGCAGGTACCCGGTTTGCGCATGTGACACACACAGCCGAGTAGACAGGGGAGGGGTTTCTGAGGGGGTCACGTTTACACTGAGACGTGCAGGGGGAGGCATCAGAGCAGGGGGGTGGTCCGGGCAGGGGGAAGGCAGGCCCTAGACGGGACGGCCCGAGGGAAGGCGTCGGGGCAGGAGCCAGAGGACGGGTGAGTGAGGGATGCCTTCGCCTTCGAGTCACTGAGGAGGACATAAGGCAGCCAGAGCGGGCGCAGGGCGCGTCCTGACCGGGGCTGGGTGGGACTTTGGTCAGTGCTGCTTACCTCAGTGCCCCCGAGAGAGAAGGCACCCAGGCTTAGGGTCAGAAGCCCCGAGCTGCTTGCACCACCGAGACAAGCCACCGACCTTCACTTGCAGGGCTGAGAGAGTCACTCCCCCGAGTCCTGGTGTCCTTCTCCCACCAGACCTGGGGGCCGCAGAGTTCGTCCTCTCTGAGGCGCCGTGCAGAGGGCTCGCCCAGTTCCTAGCAGGACGTGAGCCCACCACAGTGCTGGCTGCGCCCCGTGACCCAGGATGGCCGTGGGAGTAGAATGGCACAAACTCAAGGACATGCGCAAGGGGCCCGGTTGGGACGCTGCCAGCTGTGTTCTCTAAGGGGCTGTGAGACGCTCTGGTCACTGCCCTGTGCTCTCTGAAACCCTGGTGGCATCTGGAGATTAATCTCCTGTCTCTCCCTTCTTAGAGTAAGGGATCAGAGATAGTATCCCGTGTTTGTGTAGCGCGTTTTAGCCAAGCCTCTCAAACCTCCACAAACATCGGCTCCGTATCACAGCCGTTCCTGCTTTGAGAGCCGTGTTTTTGCAGGAAACAGGACAGCACAGGGTATGTCGGAGCCAAATATCAAAGTTAATCTATGACTACAAAAAAAATGGAAAAATACTCCAAGTCTGGGTTTCTTAATTCAGAAAAGTGCAATTTCAAATCCATGTCAAATATACATATTCCCTTAAAATTGTCTTTTCTTACATATATTACTTGAACTATCACTCATAAAAGTCTAGCCAAACTACAACCCAGAGTCAACTGTCACTTAAACCTAAATCATAAGACTTTTTGTTTTCCTGTAAATAAAATCCTCAAATTATTCTTACTTTAATATTAAGACCAAAAGATAATAAGATAAAAGATAATACGGAATAATGCCTTACTATTGCCTTGATTTGCAGCTGCTGGGACATCCTTGAGAGCTCCAGTTATCCTAGTCAGATGTGAGATTCTTAAAGCCAAATCAGTGTTGATTCATTTATCTTAAAGACAGCAACATAACATATTATGTGTCTCACATGTCCATTAAATCCGTAAGTTAGTAAGGCCAAGAAGTGTGGCTTGTCATTAAGGATGAAAAAGCTCACAAAGGTGGCAAGAGGGAGTGACATTTATTGAGCTTGTCACATTCCCAGTGACACTGCTGGGTAGGCATTGCCTCTATTTTATAGATGAAGAAACTGAGGGCCAGAGAGGCGAAATGACTTGCCCAAGTTTACATAGTAGGCCTTTGACCCCTCTTCGATTCTTACCCAGAGTCCACTTGAACAAAAGGTCCAAACTTGGCCTGCTTGGCTAAGGTCCGAGTGAGGCTACAGAGAAGGAAGGAGAGTAAGATACATCTGATCTCTTTTGAGATCAGTGCATGGATTTATAAATGCCATTCCAGGTTGTGGATGAGAGTGAGACCTTTGGGGCGATCTCCCAGATCTTTGGGGCTGGCCTGACCCTTCCGTAGTGGTTTGTTTCTTATTTCTCCTCAAAGACCAGCTCCAGGGAGCTATCTGATGAGGCCTCCATCACGTTTGCTGAACTTTCCGTTGATCTAGAACAGAAATCAGCTGTTGGAGAAATGCCACTAATTCAAGATGTCAGGCTTGGCGGACAGTCCGCAGTTTTATTTGCCTCAGGATCCTCATGGGGATAGCAGAGCAGACTGTCCCAGCTGCAGCGAAGCCGGGTCCCTTAACAGCCTCATTGTCTTATTGGAGTTTGTTTCCTCAGAGCCCAGCTGGGGCCTAGCGTGGTACCCAGGGCAGAGCAGGCCCTTGGGAAATGCCTGCGGAGTGAATTTGCGTTGGTTGTCACAGTGATTATTCATATGGTAACATGTAGGCAAAGGGCCCACCCTGGTGTCATTAATAAAAAGGTCAGTCGCATTTTCCATTTCCTCTAAGGTGCTGTGAGGCAGTTTTCCTGACCTTGGATGTGACCGTGCAGAATCCGAGGGGCTGGGGCGCTGAGTACTTCCTCACCTAGTTTCAGTGAGTCAGTGTTAAGCATATATTTATGGTTTATAGGGTTTTGATTACTCTTTGGAAGTACAGACGAGGAAGACAAAGGAGTTTGCCAAACAAAATCAATAAAATAAAAATAGCTCCATGCAGAAGTCTTTCTCTGGATGTCACAGTTTGTGCTTTGGCAAGGTCTTTGGTTGGGAAGACAGAGAGGAAGGTCTAAATATGCTGGAGAACTGTGGAAACTGAGGGCAAGGCAGAGAATCAGGTGGAAAAGAAGCGTCTCGGTTGTGCGTGTTCGTTTGTCCTACGAGACGCGAATCTGACACCTCTTCCCCCTGGAAGCTTTCGCTGACTCTCTCCCTGTCTTCTTTGCGTGCATCATGGTGTTTGCCCTATCGCAGGAATTACTTTTTACATAACTAACACTTGTCCTCTCTGAGGGTAAGGCTGTAGCTGACTCTTCTTTATATTAATAGATCCAGGATCTAGCAAAGTGCCTGGCACTTAGGCTCCCAGTAAATCCTGTTGAATGGGAAGATGAAGTGGATCCTAACCTCATTCTCTCCTGAGTATCTTTCGATGCCAATTCTGAGAGCTGTCCCAGAAGCTGAGGAATCAAAGTCTCAGAAGACTGGAGTGAAGAAATAGACTATACAGAAACAGTTACCCAGAAGGGACCAAGACACTCCGTCAGCTTCCTCTGGGCTCAGGCAAGAGAATGACTCTGCTGTACAAGCCCGACTTCACTAAACAGTGCGGAACCTCGGACAAGTCCTTCAGTTCTCCAGCCCTCAGTTTCCTCATCTGCAAAGTTGGAATAATAATAGAGCTTACTTTATAGGGTGGTTGTGAGAATTAAATGGGATCATTCCCATTGTACATGCAGCACCGTGCCTGGGCACTTAATAAATGCTCAATAAATCTTAGGTAGTATTATTACTAGCTGTTCTGGAACTAAGATCTGTGTAAAACTCCAGTGAGTTTTATAAATATCAGTTTTATCTTGCTTTTTCCATCCCGTTTCTTTTATCCTTTTAGCTTTAAAAAGCTTTAAAAAGTATAAAGGTAACATCATGGCCAAGCTCAAATGCTTCCTCTGCCATGCAGCCTTCCCTGCTTGACACCCAAAGCCATAGAATCCACCTTGCTGTTTTGTCCCTACATTGTTTGCACCATAACACGGACTTGCTGCCTAAGATCCCCTGTAACGTCTCCCACTCCTGACTCGGTCACTCTGACAATGTTCTCTGCAGCTCTACGGAACGTGCAGCTGTGGCGGCCACTCCTGCGCTTTAGAGCTGGGCTTAGTGTGCAGGGAGGAAAGGCCCCAGCCAGGAGTCAGGAAGCCCAGAGTCTGGCCAGATGAGTGACTAGACTGCTCATCTCTGTAAAACGGGGCAACGATGTCTCCTTTCCTAATGCAGGTGGTTGAGAGGTTTAAACGAGGTAAGAGCTATGACGGCCCCTTGTGAATCAAGCGCAATTAAAGTCTATTATTCTCATGACTTCTATTAAGTGGGAACTTGTCAGCAGGCTGACCATTGCAAATGTCACCTTGCTCCACAGATTTCCCTTGCTCTGTTTTGGGTGTTGCGGATTTTTAGGATTTGGTTCAGTCTTGATCTGTGGGCATTCACCAGGGCACTGGGATTCTGGCGGCACAGCTTTGCCGGAAGTCCTGTCCAGTGCCATGGCTGAGGCCCAGGGAGCCCGTGGCTTTGACCCCTCATGTCTCGTGCTGTTCTCTTTGGCCGAAATGCCTCCTTGCTTTCAAACTCACGAGACAAGTGAAAAGCAACCACGGTCTCAGTATTAAAACCAAGAGTCCGTGAAGCTCTGTTATATGTGAGAGATTAATAAAAACTTGATCTCAAGGAACAATTGGGGAAGGACGTGTGCGTGAAGAAGGAAGAGGGGTTTTTTGTTTATTTGTTTTATTTTTGTTAACTTCCTAAACCTGTTTACAGTTTAAGTGAAAAGTGCAGGCTCTTCTCTCCCTGCCGGCTCAGACGGAGACTTCTTACTGGGCTCTCTCAGCTCAGCATTCCGAATGCCAGAGGAGGATACAGCCCTAGGGCACGAGGCAGGTCTATACCAAGGTATGTTTATTTAAGCTGTATTTTTATGTGTACATTCCCAGCTTATTAATATTCTCTCCTGGATATTTTTATTGGCAAGTAAACAACACGCAGATTCACTTCACTTGCTAACACGTCTACCAATTTAAGAACCAGAGCAACAGAAAGTAATGAAAGTCACACACTCCTCTAACTCTGATTAGAGTTTTTGGGTGGCAGAAATTCGATGACACAAACCAAAGCGTAGGAGTCGCCTCAGTTTCTTTTATTCATTGTTCCTTATAAATCATTAGTAGAAAGGACTGAACAACGTCTACAAAACCCAGATAACCACGTACTTCGATATGAACAAATGAAAGGTGTTATGTACGTGCGTCACAATTAAGTGAGATATCTAAAATAACCCTAGCAGGAATATTTTTTAAATCTATGGGCAGATATCTGGACATTCATTACAAAACAAGTAACTGCTGACAAAACAAAAACCAAAAATAAGCAATTAAACCAACCTTCTCACCTGCTATCAAGCAAGCGTCAGTGTCGTCTCACCCTAGCCAGTTTGCATGAACCATCGCTGCATGCCCCAGGAATGTACTCAATTATTGTTTCTCAATTAAAGATATTTTCTCCTTGCACATAACATACGTGAAATTGGGTTTGAAGGGCAATGATTTCCCGGCAACTCCAGGCAGACCGAGCCCTCTGGCCAGGCTCCTCTGGGCCGGAAGACAAGCTCTACCCGGCTCAGAGCCATCGTCTGAGAAGCAAGCTGGCAACACCATTCGAAATGTACGTTTAGTGATGTCAGGAGAATATGTGTCATTATCCTGTTTTGGGCTTCACTTTGCTCTGACAGTAACGGTGGCGGCCTTCCGCTACTGCCTCGTGGACCCGGCTTTTTCTCAGGCAGGACAAGCGCATCAGAGGGGACCTACCTGGGGAGGGTCGGAGGGGAGGAGGGACAATTCAGTGTCGCTGATTTCCTTACCCAGCTGCAGTTCCCTAAACCCTAAATGGGGGCAAGAGTTGCATCTTGGGGTCTCCTTTTTCTTTTCTTCAAGGGCCCTGGAGCACGGCCCAGGCCTCACTGTCGCCGAGAGGTAACTTCCACCCCACAAGTGGCCCCGCCGCGCCCAGAGCACTTCTGCTCCCAGGAGCAGCAACACAGAGCTCGTGTTCCCTGGAGCCGCCTAGCCCTGGTCTCTAACACTCGCAAGAGGAAATAAAAACGACAGACCCTTCCCAGCAGTTCTCACGTCTCTTCCTGCGGAACACATCGTGCCCTCTGCTACAACGATTTTTCGGATGGGAGCCCGTCTCAGTAGAAAAGAGCTGCCCTGGCTGGGTCGGCAGACACAGCCCTCGGACTGAAATGTACCTGTTTGAGCCACACGTTGGTCGTCATCAGCTGGTTCTTTTCATCCTAGGGAAATGACAATTATGAAAATGTTGTAAAATGAAATTAAAGAAAGTTGCGTTTTTTGGGTTTTTTGCTTTTTAACAGAAAAGCCTGTCTGAGTCTTACATTTGGGGTGTTCTAGGTGCAAAAAGATTGTCAACTTAAGGAACAGTTAAGTGGCATGTGATCCTGAAAGAGTCTGGCTGTTTTGCTTAAAATGAAAAATAATAACTAAAACAAGTAGCAGATCACCGTGGCAACAACCCAGAGGGCACTTTGAGGGTAGAAGGAAATGTCAGCTAAATAGGAGGCGGCTTTTGCGTGATTTTCTAGAAGGAATGCAGGGTATTGTGCCGGCCAGGGTGGGTGAGTGTGTCGTGTGTGGGGTGGGGAAATGAATTTGGGCAACGTGGAAGGATTATTCTGGGGCTGTGGGGACCACAGCAGGACAGTTTTGCGGCATTTGGGGAGCTATAGGTCAATGACCTCCCCCAGGGATACAGTCGTGGCAGAAATGCAAGCCCAGCAGGAAACTGGCAGGCGGAGAATGTTAAAGGTGAGTTCAGGAAAGGTGGCAGTCGCCCAGGGGGCATCAATGGCTCTTGCCCTGGGCGCTGCCATCATGGCCCTGTCTCCCGGAAGGCACCCCACCGTTTCAGGGCACAGCCCGGGAGGAGCTGGGAGCACACCGGGTCAGCCCGGGCTCAGCCTCCTCTGCAGCTCCCCAGGCCCCTCCTCGGTGCTCAGCAATGACCATCCTAGTGACCGGGTCCACCCCCAGCAAAAAGGCCCCACACCAATAGTCGCAATGAAAATTTACCCCGTGACAACTCCTCATTCTTCCTTCAGGTCGTCTCACTGGCTTCTTGGGGGCAGATTTTTTTTCTCACAGTGAATTATTTTTAAAATTGAAATGTCAGACACAGGGAAAGAAAAAATATCCTAGACTCTCAAACAGGTTAAAGAATGCATGTTTTTTTTTTCTTTTTAGCTGAGTGCCAAGGATTACTCACCACGTCTACAAGCTGCGAGATTTTCAATCCAAAACGCACTTTTATGGTGTCATTCGAATGTAACACGGGACGCACCCATTTCTCATAACCTTGGAATAAATGTCTGAGGAGGGCGTCTTCATTTTCAGCCATTGAACTGAATCCTGCAGCGGCTGTAAAAGAATCACGAGGGGCCGAATTGATGGGAGAGGCTTCCCCCCGGGTTAGCGTCCTGTGGCCTCAGCCGTCACCTGGTTCCGAACAGCCCACTTCAGCAAAGCAGCCCTGAGTGCACAGGGGTCTTCGTGAGCCCGTTCCCTGCACCCACGCCCAGCTTCCTGCAAACACAGCTGAAAACAGACTCTCCACCTGCCCCGGAGCTTTGCTCTCACAGACGCCCCCAACAGGGGTCACTTGCCCCCAAAGGATCAGGTACAGCCTCCCTCTCCCACCTCCGTGCAGACATGGGCTCTGCCCACCAGCTGAGCTCTGTCCTGGAATCTCGTTTCTCTGCACGTCCCTCATCGCGCTCTGTTGTATGTTTGTTGTGTCTGCTGTCCCTTGAGCTCTGTGACGGTGGCGCAACGTCCATTGTGTCTGGTCATGTTCTCCCAGTACCCGAAATATCTCGCGGCCCACGGCAGGGGCTCGTTCTGTACACACCAGATGAACAGCCGGTGTTGTCTACGCGTGAGCACGGCCACCGGACACCGAGCAGGTGCCCCCACGGTTCTCCTGCCCTCTCCTGAGACGTCCTACTCATGAAGTCGTCCTTGCTTGTAACATTGTTCTCAGCCCCTCGGTGTGCGAGAGGCTAAGAAACACTCTAATCTGAAGCCTTAACCCTCTAGTTGAGGAAATGGCTTAGGAATGCAGCCCAGGAATATGTTTTGTTTCTTTTCAATGCTGTGCTATCAAGTTTAAACAGATTTATGTATATGTGTATGTATATCTGTGTATATATACACACACGTGTGTGTGTGTGTGTGTGTGTGTATATGGCCCCTTTTTGTATATTCAGCACTCTGTTAACATCCCACAGGAACTCATCCTGAACCGTATGCTATCATAGAAAGCCTTTTTTTCCCACTGAGAGACCCACTTGTGGGCAATGATCACATGGTTCATCGGGTCAAAACCCAAAGATTTGCATTAGGAAGGAAAGCAAACAGCACACCTCCCGCTCGGTGCAGGGGCATCGCATGAGGGAGGGGCCGTGCGCTCTGGGTGGACCCGCCCCTTTCTCTTCCGCTCCACAAGGAATATCAAAATGCAAACAAGCGGTAGGGAGACGTGTAACCGTACATTTGTGCTTATTTATTTAAAAAGTTAACTGATCTCGAACCATGACAGCTACTATCAGCGCCAAGAGCCGCATTAGGAGAGCACAGCTGGGCAGCTGCCAGGGCAGAGGTCTGCAAAATGCCCTAAAACCTAACTGGCAATGCCCTCTAAGGGACGACGTGTCCACTTGCTGTGCGGAGATCCCCGGAGGCATCCTTGGGTCCTGTCTTTCTCGCCTACCTCACACCTGGCCTTCACGCCCTTCACAGCACTCGCCAGTCCTGCTTGCTTCCTGCTGGCCACCGGCACCACCCTTAGGGCGAACTTGTTCTCTCTCTCTCTCTCTGACTTCTGTGCTGCTTCCTAATGGTTTCCACTCTTGCCCTTTTAACAATCCGCTTTCTGCTAGCTAGAATGATCTTTTAAAAACAGAAGAGTGTTATGCCAGTTCCCTGCTAAACTCTCCAAATGGTTTCCCATCAAACGTGGAAAGAGACAGCCCAAGTCCTCACCACGGCCTCCCAGACCCCACGTGGTACTGCCTGCGCCCCCTAGCCTCTCCCATGCCGGCCCCCCCATCCCCAGCCCTCGAACCTGAGTTCTCTTCCCGGAACTGCCAGGATGCTTCTAGTTAACTGAAGAAGATGGCAAGTTTCATGATTTGGAAAGGAGAGCTTTATTTCTCATAAAGGGTTGCAGCCTGGGGCGGCCATCCCAGCAGGCTGGAAAGCAGAGCCCTGGGCCAGGGCCAGGAACGTGCTTTGAGGCTGGAACAATGGGAACAGGAATTTATGCCGAGTGCGATGGCCAGATATAAATATTCAACACGCTGTAGGAGTCATGAATATTTATGAGAGGAGAAATAGGCGCCCGAGCAGTGGAGCTTTATGCTCCTTCATGGGGTCCACGTTCAGAAATCGTGGCTCTGTGATGCTAAAAGGTAAAGCAAGGATACGAAGTCCCGTAGACTAGTTAAAACCACTGCGTGGTTGTGGTCTCCTACCAGGAGAGAACACTGGTCTGGGCACGAGACTGGTGTCTGTTTAGCCCTTGGGGAAAAGCCCAAGGGCTAGAGCCCGGTGTCTAGCAAGGGAGGGGGAATAATGAGGCAGGTCTGACCTCCCATCCTGTCGGGGCTGGAAGCTCAGTTTTAAGGTTTCTCTGGGGTCCCCTTGCCCAAGAGGGGATCCGTTCAGTAAGTGGGAGGCTTAGGATTTTATTTTAGTTCACAAATTACTCAGGGAAGGCCCCCACTCTGAACAGCCCCACCACCGTTCCTTCACTGTCTCCTGTCCTTGAATGTCATTTCCTTGAGGAAGTCATTCCAGGTTATGCTATTTAAAGACCCTTCCTCTTTCAATCCCCGTAGGGTACTTTATATTCCACGGGAGCACTTAATCATATCACGTTGCCCTTTCTGTTGTCTGTCTGCCCCTAGACAATGCCAGCTCCAGGAAGCCAGGGCCTGTCCTCCCCACTGTACCCCAGCCCCTAGAACAGCGACGGCACGGAGCAGCTGCCCAGCAAACTGTTGTTGGATGAACAGACACTTGACAATCCAGCTGACAATCCAGTCAGCTTCTTGGCTTGTGTTTTGCTGAGTGGTGTTTGGAGAGTTTGGGCCGGAGCTGAATTGCTCAGAGGAGGGAAACTGTGAGGACACAGCTGTCCTCCTCCTCCAGCCGTCCCCTGCAGCAGGCAGCCCCCTCCCCTAAGGTGGAGAATATTGCTTGAAAGGCATTTGTCTCCATCCATTTTGTGCTGCTGTAACAGAGTGCACGGCCTGGGTCATTTGCAATGCCCAGAAATGCACTGGCTCACGCTTCTGGAGGCCGAGAAGTCCACGATGGAGGAGCCGGCATCTGGCAAGGGCCTCTGTGCTGCGTTATCCCATGGCAGAAGGGCAAGGAGAGGGCAAGAGAGAGACAAAGAGGGCCAAATGCATCCTTTTATAAGAACTCCCCCCGACTTCAGGGGACCTTCAAACCACAGTAGCACTGTGGCAGACCCTGCCCTACAGCCGTGCTGCCTTTCCCCCTGGTGACAGATGCTAAATGTACACGGGGCTGCACGGTGCCAGCTTGAATGCTCTGTCCGGGCTCCCTTGCAGCTAGGGCTGGCCCATGACACATATGGCCAATTAGATACAAATGGAAGCCACTGGGTGGAGTTTACAGGAGAGGTTGTTAAAGAGGTTGGTCTCCACCTGGCATGCCCTGCCTCTCCTTCCTGCCTGGAACTGGGACACTGTGTCTAGAGATTTGAACACCCACACATCTTGCAATCCTGATGAAAACTACACACTTACAGTGGCAGAATAGAAAGACAGACAGAGCCTGGGTCCCTGTAGCCGTGGATTATCCACCTCTAAATTTCTTGGTATGTGAGAAAAACAGTCCTCTATTTGGTTAAGCCTCGGTAGCCACGGTGACACTGTGACATCGGTGACATCTGACCACAGTCCTGACTGATGCTGGCACCACCTGATGAGCTGCTGCAGGTGGCAGAGTGCAGAACCACCTTCAGGGTGCCTGAGTTCCAGTTCAGCTCAAGTAGCACAAAGTACTCAGGGCACCATCTCTCAGTGGATGCAGGCACCCTGCGGGGGCTGAGAACGGCTGAATAATGCTTGGACCAAGCAGCGCGTGCACACACACACGCTCTCAGGTTAGCTTGGACAACTCTGAGAATTTTGGTCACGAGAGAGGTTTCCTAAGAAGAGCAAAGACCATAACCTTGAACTTCCTTCTCTGGCAGGAAAACCGTACAGTCACTTTGAAGGGAGGTGGAGTTGCATGTTGGGAGGGAAAATCTAAAATTATGACCTTGACAGCCCAGCATTTGTCGTCTCACAGCCGTGCCCTCCACGAGGACGTCTGCACCCTGCTCTTCACCAGGGTCCACAAGGAAGCGAGCAGTTCTGCTCTCCCCGGGACCTGCGTAAATTCACCCTGCGGTGCTCTCACAGGGGAGCCTTCCGTCTGAATTAAGGAAGGAAGAGCATAAACTTGTACTGGCTGTTAGGGACTCAATGTTTATGTCACCCAAAAAATCAAATGTTGAAGCCCTAACCCCCAATGTGACCATATTTGGAGACAGAGCCTATGAGACGGTGGCGCAGAGGAAAGGCCACATGGAGACCAGCGAGAAGGCAGCGTCTGCAGGCCGGCCTCCAGGACAGGCAGGAAGTAAACGTCTGCTGTTTGAGCTGCCAGCCCCTGGCATTCTGTTACGGCAGCCCTTGCAGACTAATACAAATGTGTTTTGGCCAAAACAGACCTTGCCAAAACAAGAAGCCAAAGGTTAAATGCTTTCTGCCTAATACCTTCAGATTTTCCGAACCTTTCCAAAACAGAATCTGAAGTCCCTGGCACTACGGGAGCAGACCTGGTGAGTAGTCCTGGGAGTGTTCGTGGTTTGTCCTTGTGAAATAGAGTATCATGAGAAAGGGCAAGTGCTCCTCACAGCTGATTCTTTGAGACCAGGGCCTCCAGAAACATCCGATGATGTTTGAGGAATGAACAAAAGGCCAGAACGGGTGCCTCTGTGACCTCGGGGAGGAGGCAGAGCGGCCCCGGCCCACTGCTCCAGAGGGTACAAAATCACAGATGTGTTCAAGATTCCCAGGATAAGTGGTCTTTGTTTTAGAAAAAAATGGATCCCTGAAAAGTTGTGTGTAGACCAAATGTTTGCAAACTGACTTATATTTTAAATCAGTTAGACAGTGATCCATCGACAAATCGAGAGGAGTGTTCTCCACTGCGGACGCATCTCTCTGGCAAGCCTGGATTCCCTCATTTCGGCATCAGTGAAGGAGGAGTGAAATGCTAGGGAAGCTAAGGCCGTGCAGCCGGGCAGGACCGTCACACCATCCGAGCCCCTCGCTTCGCAGGTGCCGCACTGGGATATGAGAGGGGACCTGCCCAGGGGCTCCCCGCTGCTGGGCCGGGGTCTTCTGCTGGCCACGTCAGCAATCTTTTCACCAGCCCGTAATTTTTTTGAGGACCAGGGACACAAACGACTGTCATCTCCACTGTGGTCTCCTTGTTACCCCACAGAAACCGTCCCGACAACTCGATTCAATGAATGTGCGTTTGTTGTCATGCTGTTTCTGTTGTTCTTGTGTTGTGAATATCCTATTTTCCCAAAGGCTTTCCGGTTGTGTAAAGCAGTCTGTGACCTGAAAGAGTGATGTTCCAAAACCACGTCACGGGTGACACGTGTGCGGTGGTAGGGAGACACTCGGCTGTGGTGACAGTGCTTTGTCACCCTGCTCGCATCTCCCTTTGCTGCAGTTGGCACCTGGCGCAGAGCGTTCCTGGGACCTTCCTGGGGGCGGACAGCCCACGCCTTACAGCGAAGGCGCATTCCTGCTTCAAAACCGACCGTGATCCCTCACGTTTCCTTGCTGTGGTCCTGCTCTGCCCGCCACCCTCCCCCCCCACACACACTGTCCAACGCAACATCTTCAGAGCCTGCTGCTGCCTGTTAAAGCTTCCACCATCTCTTTTGGTTAAAAAAAGGAATTTTGTTGTTCCCCTAAATCCTGCTAAGCCCCTTTTTCTCTCCTCTCGCTCTTCTCCCTGCTTAATCTTTATCCCATTTTTCTTTGTCAAAATATCTCCTTTGGGGCCACACGGGTAACTCTGCAGGTGGAGGGCTCCACCCGAGACAGGGACGGGCGGCTCTGCCCAGCGCTGCTCCTTCCCACACGTGGGACTTGGCCAGGGCGCGGGAGAGCACTCTGCTCCTGGCCAGAATGCCACCGCCCCGGCCAAGCTCGCCACTCGTTAGAACGAGAACCCAGCAAATATTTATTTAACACTGAGGAGCACGAGACTCAGATTTGGAGACATGAGTTCTGGTCCTGGTTCCAAGCATTTAACGTCTCCCAATAAAAACAGGGAGCGGAAGATTGCAGAGGCCCCGGCAGCGTGCATGTTCCGTGCTTTTAGGATCTTCGAGTTCCTGAAACAGCCACGGAATGTGACCTGTTAATGCCCGATATTTGCTGTTTCCAAGACACAAAAGATAAGATGGGCCATTAACCGGGGAACAGCCCTCCACTCACGGCTGCCACTTATCTCACGGCTACCTGGAGAGGATCCAGGTAGAAGTGACTACAGCAATCGGGGGACTGGAGTGACAGGAACCCCAAGAGGTTGGACGAGGTGCCCAGTACCAGCGTGAGACAAAGGTTCCATTGGAACCGAAGACTTGGCTTGCTGGTCTCTTTATTCTTGGTCACGTTTCCTTTCCTGTTCTCTTCCCACCCTCACGTCAACACCCCCTTTCCGCAAATGTCTGACTCCCGGTCTGAGGAAAGGCTGTTTTCGAAGATATGACAATGCTCAGGTGTGCCCCGTGGCCCTAGGGCTTCTAAATCCAGGACTTATTTCTGGACTTGGGCAAAGCTCTCTCTGAGTGCCTCCAGTTCTCTGTCTGAAAATCACAATAATCAAATGTGGCAAAAATATTGCTAAGAAATAAATACAAATTGCTAACAGAATGACACTTTTCTCACCCTCTGGCCCTGGCTGTGGATCGTTTCTGGTTCCATGGGAAGAGCTTTCTGTTCTTAAGTTACACAAAAAGTGAAATGATCCCAAAACCCAGAAAACTGGCAGGTACAAATGACCACTGTCCCCTAAACTTTGTAGCATTTTCTTCCTTGTTCCTTTTCTTTCTTTGTTCTCTCTCTCTGTTTCTCTCTCTCTCTCTCTCTGTCTCTGCCTCTCTTTCTCTGTCTCTGTCTCTCTCTCCTTTTATTTGTCCTTTTCCTTAACAAGAATTCCTCTATTTTCAGTGGGATAAGCCTCATATAAAATGTACACATATTCATAGACATTAATACATTTTTGTTTAATTGTGATATATAAACACTTTAAATCTACCTACATACACAAATTTATTAAAATATTTATATGGATCTACAGAATATATTGGACAAAAGTAAATATCTACACACAGATATAGTAACTGTTAGTAAATATGATATTAAAATGTTTATATAGTAAACTGTGCCAAATATGGAAACAATTCTCTGAGTAACATTCAGTGCCTTCCATAACGTTTTTCCTGCTTTTCTATCCTCCTACCAAACTCATAATGATTCAGAGGGAGTAACGCACCAAATGGCAAAACATAAACATTACGAAATTCATAGACATGATTTCTTTAGCAATAAACAGATTTCACAGAATTACTCATTAGGGCCACATTTTAAAGGTCATCCTAAACGCATGCAAGTACTACATCTTGTAATGCTTAGCATCGCCAACACCACGGTTGTGCCTCCTTTGCCTACAGAATTCTGCAACTGTCGCTCCCATGCGCTGTCACTCCTGCTTACCTGGGGGCCAGGAGCCGAGCGCGATGAGCACCAGCATCGGACCTGTCAGCGTCATGACAGCCTTAGAGAGAAAATTCCTTCTTCACAACAGAGCACGTCCGCTGGAAAAGGGGGCTTTGGAAAGAAAATGCAGCGGCTCGAGGGGAGCAGCGGACCCGGGGGAGAGCCAGCCGGCGAGCGTCGGCGCCGCTGGTGTTTCTCCAAGTGCACTTCTTGGCTTCCGGGCGCTGGGTCCCGCGAGCCGAGACAGGCTCTGGGTCCTGACTCCTGGCTTGTTACTTCGCTGCCTGGCAAAGGGATGCGGCAGCAGAGAGGGCAAGAAGCCAGACAGCTTCCGGATGTTCCGCGGTTTCTCTCACGGCTGGAGCCGCGCGCGGGAGAAAGCGCCGTGCGCACGCCCGTCCCGCTGCGCTCCTCCCGGCGCGGGTCAGCGCCTTCTCTGCGGGGCCGGCTCGCCCGGTTCTGCTTGAGTCCCGACGCTTGGAGACGGCTGTTGCCGCCCCTGCCTGTCTCTCCTTCTTCACGGCCGACCGGTCCCACGCGCCTCAGCGCCGCGCAGCCCAAGGGCCCTGGGTAGTGCAGACCCGGAGAAGGGCAAAGTCGGGGCAGACGGGCGAGAGGGCCAGGTCGGGGCGCTGCGCGGGTGGGGACGGAGCACCGGGGCACCGAGGAATGGGATCCCAGTGGCACTGACCCTCCCCTGTGTGCCTTGGGCGACTTGGAGACACCCAGTCGGTGCTCAGTACGGAGCCACCGTGTCCCCCCCTCGTGCTGCGCTGCTCAGCGCTCTGCCCGGGGCCCTCACACCGGCTGCTGCCGCCTGCCCGCTCCCTCCGCACCCGGCGCTCCCGCGGGAGCCGCGTCCTTGCACCGCTGCCCCCCCACCCCCGTGTCCGGTGCCGTCACGTGCGCGCGCTCGGGCGCGTTGCTAGACCGAGGGGGACGGAAAGAATCTCGAGTTGATTCCCCGCCCACCCGGCCGTGCTCCAGGCCTGCTGTGAGCTTTGACTGTCTCGGGAGTCAATCAGCCGGCACTGAGCCAGGTGTGCAGGAAGCGTCGCCTTTATTTTCGAAGAATCAAATGAAACGAAGCTCACCATTCCACCGCGCTGGCCGGGAATTCCATCCCAGCCATCACTGGGGCTCGAGCCCCTTCCCTAGGGTAGCAGGAGAATCAGAAGGCTTTTGTGGTCCCCAAAACACAGGGCGGGCCCTGCAGCCTCCACGGTCTCGACCACGGCAGGTGCATCCTGGCCGGCGGCCCGGTCCCGTGGAATCGGCAGCTCCGCTGCGCCTTGCCTGGCCTGATGCCCAGGACGCGCCAAGACTGGAAGCCTCCGTGGTGGGTCCCGCCTCCCTGGCCCGACACAGACACAGCCTCCGAGGACTGCACCTCCTCAGGGCAGAGGGCAAGGCCTGGCTGCTGGAGGACCCAGCAGCCCTGGCCCCGCGCTAAGTCTTGGGAAACTGTCTTCCGTCTCCGTTCACAGCCACCTTTCTCCCCAAAAAGACACTCGCCTGTTCTCCATCCTGCTGCGGAAACCTCAGGTAATCTCGGTGCGTTTCGGCGGCAGCAGCCGGGCAGAGGCTGTCTTCAGGCGGCTTCGGCTGTGGGGGCTCCCCGGGCTCAGCGCGCCTCGCTCCTCTTGGAAAACGTGCGGGAAGAGCGGCGAGCAGAGCACACATTCACATCTCAGCAGCTGCTCCGCTCCGGGCCAGCGTGTCACCTCCCTCCCTGCGCCACGGCCGTAGTATGCAGAGCTGGGTGGCCGCCTGGGGTGTGGTTTCTGTGTCCATCGAGCAGAAATAATCAGGATTTCTCCACGATCAGCAGAGGGTACGTTTGCATTCTAGGACCCCGGGCTCTCTGTGGGAGTGAGCTCTCGCCTCATTCTGCGCACCCAGACGGTCCCCAGCTACTTCCATAAGAGATGTGCTCAAAATAGCCACAAAAACAAAACTGAGGGTGAGAAAAGAACAGGCGTACTTTCAGTTGAAGATGTAAGTTATGATTAGTGTTTTTTAAAATTGTGAAAGTAGTGTAATCCCAGTACTAAATCTTAAGAACACTTACAATCCATTTTCTAATCTAACCACCATCAAAATTTCCTTCCAGCGCACACGGTCATGTGAGCGTTCAGTTGTGCGTACAGCTGCAGAGTTGTTATCCAGTTAATATGCATGTTGACATCCTTCAGCTGGACTGTCACTATTTATAATATGAGACTCGACACCAGGAGGAGAATGTTTTGGTATCAATGTTGAGAAAAGGAGACGCTTTGAGAAATTATCTCATGATCTCTAAGGAGAACTGTGGTTGGTTCACAGTGAGAGTAGGTGGCTGAGCAACCCTGAACAAGGGTGTTGACTGACAAATGACGTCAACCTGGAAAAGGGTCTCTAGTGGTGGGCTGCATGGCTCTGACACATGCAACGTCTTGAAGGCACAGAAGATGCGCTTATCAGACTTGCGAACAACACAGAAATAAAAGGGCTGGCTTGACTGCCACGGTGCCTTCGCGCACGAAACTGTCCAACCGTGCCACACACCGCGCCGACCGAATCAAGGTACCAAACCACCTCAGGAGGCCGGGAGGCTGGGCCCGTCCTGCCATAACGAGGTGCGTAGCTTAGTGAGCAGCCACATGTGCGTGAACTGGGACAAAATATGTCTTTCTGATTTATGATTTTAGTTCCACAAAAACTTTTCATGAACTTAGAGAAACTGAATCACACTGAGGTGTTCATTTATTTTATTACCTTAATCGCAGAGAATGCAATTACATGACACTGGGGGTACCTGGTCACCCTATGAAGGGTGTCCCGAGCTGCAGCTTGGCCTCGTGGGAGCCATCTGGAACTTTTTTTTTAGGGCAACATAGTCTAAGAAAGTGAAATGTGTTTGTCCAGGGGACATCAAGAGACTGGGGTCTAGAAAAGAAGACTTAGAGGAAATGATTAAAGAGTGAAGAGTTTAGATTAGAAAAAAGAAGTCTAAGGGAACTGTCTTGTTGCTGTGCAAAGCTTAGATGTGACAGTTACTCCCTCCACACTGACACCCGTTTACAAGTGAGGACTCTGAAGCCCAGAGAGGTGGAGTCATCATACGGTGTCACACAGTGAGTGGTGGCAGAACCTAGACCACATCTCCCGTAGCCCTGTGCTCTCACCATGTTTGTACCCTGACACGCAGTAAGTTGTCCTGTAACCTCAGAACCAGCTCAAACTGGGTAACCATTGCTCAGGCTGTTCCAGACTTTGGCGCACAGCCAAAATCACAAGTCGCGTAGCTCAGACACGTGTGGTGGGCAAAAGCTTTACCCTCCTAACTGCTACCACCACCAGGCCGGCACACTGGCTGCACTGGCGTCACCAGGGACCAGTAAGACAAGCCAAGAGCGCAGCTACCGCCGACTGGGGAGACGGACTCGAGTGCTGGCTGCTGGCTCCCTGCCCGGCAACTCTCAATGAAGCCTTTTCTTTTCCCAAAAGCCAGTGCCATAGAATTGGCTTCTGTGCACGCTGGGGAGCGAGCCCGTTGCTTGGTGACAATCCCGTTAACCTGAGAGCACCGCCTTACAGTGGAGGGAACCCACGTCCTGAATCCTGCAGGCCCATGAACTCGACCCAGCCTCAGTCCTCGGTAAGGGTTTACGAACCCCCCTCTCACTGGGCCCTCCCCATGTCCACGCTCCGTCTGTCTCGCTGTGGGGTGTGGCTCCACAGGTACCCCCCAACATACAGGTACCCACAACAGCTACCGCACAACATACAGCTGCCCACATGCAGCTACCCCACAACATGCAGCTACCCCACAACATGCAGCTACTCCACAACATGCAGTTACCCCACAACATACGGCTACCCCACAACATGCAGCTACCGCACAACATACAGCTGCCCCACAACATGCAGCTACACCACAACATGCAGCTACCCACATGCAGCTACCCCACAACATGCAGCTACCCCACAACATGCAGCTACCCACATGCAGCTACCGCACAACATACAGCTGCCCCACAACATGCAGCTACACCACAACATGCAGCTACCCACAACATGCAGCTACCCACAACATGCAGCTACCCACATGCAGCTACCCCACAACATATAGGTACCCACATACAGCTACCGCACAACATACAGCTACCCCACAACATGCAGCTACCCACATGCAGCTACCCCACAACATACAGCTACCCCACAACATACAGCTACACCACAACATGCAGCTACCCACATGCAGCTACCCCACAACATGCAGCTACCCACATGCAGCTACCCCACAACATGCAGCTACCCACATACAGCTACCCCACAACATACGGCTACCCCACAACATACATCTACCCCACAACATACAGCTGCCCCACAACATGCAGCTACCCACATGCAGCTACCCCACAACATACAGCTACACCACAACATGCAGCTACCCCACAACATACGGCTACCCCACAACATACAGCTACCCCACAACATACAGCTACACCACAACATGCAGCTACCCACATGCAGCTACCCCACAACATGCAGCTACCCCACAACATGCAGCTACCCACATGCAGCTACCCCACAACATGCAGCTACACCACAACATGCAGCTACCCACAACATGCAGCTACACCACAACATGCAGCTACCCCACAACATACAGCTACCCACATGCAGCTACCCGACAACATGCAGCTACGACACAACATCCACCTAACCCCATACAGACACCCCACCACATCCAGAACCGAACACCCACCGCCGCAACACC
>CAUYSK010037574.1:0-20069 GCA_963575035.1 Avahi laniger
TGCTTGTCTTTCCATTCTTGGGATACCTCACCTAGTAGAATGTGTTCCAGCTCTATCCAGGAGAATACAAGAGGTGCTATATCACCATTGTTTCTTAAAGCTAAATAGTACTCCATGGTATACATATACACAAAGAGTGCAATGAGCACCACCCGAAGAATGGACATATTTGAAACTCAGACTTGGGGTGGGGGCAAGGGCAACATATGTAACCTAAACATCTGTACCCCCATAATATGCTGAAATAAAAAAAAATGATACTTTCCGTATCTTCTGTGGTTCCTTTCTTTAAAAATCTCAGATACTGTGCCGGGCCCGGTGGCTCACACCTGAAATCCTGGCACTCTGGGAGGCCGAGGCGGGCGGATTGTTTGAGCTCAGGAGTTTGAAACCAGCCTGAGCAAGAGCGAGACCCCGTCTCTACTAAAATTAAAAAGAAATTAATCGGACAACTAAAAATATATAGAGAAAATTAGCTGGGCATGGTGACGCATGCCTGTAGTCCCAGCTACTCGGGAGGCTGAGGCAGAAGGATTGCTTGAGCCCAGGAGTGTGAGGTTGCTGTGAGCTAGGCTGACGCCATGGCACTCTAGCCTGGGAAACAGAGTGAGACTCTGTCTCAAAAAAAAAAAAAAAAAAACAATTGTTGCTGTGCTATACTACCGCTGCTATGTCCCTGTGATTGCTACCTCTTTTGTACAAGTAGAAATACATCTTCTGGACATGGTTCACTTCAAGGATAGCAACTTCTGCAAATACATTCCTGGGAGTTGTCAACCTACATGCTCAGATACGTCTGAATTATGATTTATTCTCAGCCCCTGCCCACCATCCAAAGTCATTTTTCCAACATAAAACTTTCATAGGCAATCCGTACCTTACAGCTTCACAATTGTAAAACTGGTGGGAAACATAACACTCTGTCACATTCAGCATCATGAGGATTGGGCTGTGTTTTCTATTAATAAATCCTTCTCCCTTTAAAATACACATATGACACAAGACCTCAGGTATATGATGTGATGGATTTTTCACCAGTAATGACACTGTTAGTTATTGTACCATTTCATAGATATGTTTTGTATTAACTTATATATCTATTATCTGGTAGGATAATTTTTTTCTGATATTATTTATGGCATAATTTACTAGCATCTCGATCGGGCAATAAATGCATATTGAATTGGATATAATTACGTGTTGAGCACTGTACTATACATAATCAACAAAGATGCATAGATTCAGCCTCCTTCTCTTCTCTCTCTGCCTCTCTTCCCATATAGACACACACACATACATACATACGTATGTACATATGTATGAACACAGGTTATTTGGGGATTCTCAGTGGTTATAATTGCTTATCTTATTTTCATCCTTCATTCAATAAGATTTTATTGAGTAGACGATAGGGATTCATCAATAAGCAAGACTGGCAAGAACTATGTCTAAGGAAGAACACAGACCTCAGAAAACAATAATGAGGGAGATAAATATTTTTGAAAGGGAAAAATAAAAGTTCATGGGACTATATGACAGGAGAAGCTCATCTGAGTATTCATTTAAAAAGTCTTGACATTTCCTTCCACAGTTGAGTGAAAAGTAGGGGAAGCCAACATTTACTGAGCAACTACTAGGAAGGCCAGATGGTATTCAGGAGAACAGGTTGTGTTCTCAGACATCTGGATTTGAATCCTGTTCTGCTATGTATTTGATGCAAGATACTATTTGGACAAGTTGTCCATCTCTTCTGCATTTGGGTTCCTCCTTGGTACAGTAATTCAGTAATTGCATCAACCCCATTAAATGTGAGAACAGAAGCACATAAGAAGTGTTTCACTCAGTGCCTGGTTCACAGTGAGCTTTCAGTACATAAGCTCACCATTATTTTAATAATTGCAATTACTCCTCCAAGGAAACACTCAATTGATCCTGGTTCTTGTTGTTACTGTTTCTCAGGGGCTTCATACTCGCAAACATCCTTGGAGGTAGGACGTATATTTTCCCCAGCTTACAGATGAGAACACTGAGATTTAGGAAGATTTGAATAAGCTGCCCCTGAGCACATACCCAGCAGGCAGCCAAACTGATTTCAAAGCTGCTTCTCTTTCCATTCACTGCACAGTTTATTGACACCATATATGTCCATTATCTCCTGAGCTCTCTTTCCTAATCAGCATATCAGGGGTAGCAAATCTAGGTGACCTCCGTGAATGAGAAGCCCGAAGGATGGCAGCGCACAAATTCTTAGCTCAAGAATAACAGAGACTCGGAAAGTTTTTTTTGTGTCAACAGAGCAGCCTTATGATTAAAATCACTGAAGAATGCGATGTAAAACGTTTTTATTTCCCCTCGCTTTCTGTCTCCCTTGGAATAATAGTCAGCAGGAAACACAATTTCTGAAAGACTTCTCTTTCTCTACATTCTCAGAATATAATAAGGGCCAAGCTAACTGTCTCAGGTGTTGGGAGTTCGTAGACACACAAATGAAAAGAAGGTGTTCTCGGAGTTTTATGAATTTTTCTCTCTAACCGTCTTGGGTTGGAAGGACATCTTTGAAATTGACGCAGCTATCACCCAGGGGCTAGCATTAAGATTTCAGTTGAGGTGTGTAGGGTTATGATCTTTCTGTAACTGTCAGAACTGCAGCTGTTGTATTTGCATTTAGTGGGGTGCTGGCTACAGCAAAACGGGATCCAGGAGGAAGGAAAAAGAAATAACAAAACGTATTGAATCCTGGGCTCTGCCAGAGGGCATTTGTTAAAGGTAAATTTATCAATACCTGTTAAGTCATTTGTATTGAGTAATTCTCACAGCACTTCTAGGTTTTAATAACGGGTCAGACACAGGAGCTTGGCGATGGATGTGTTATTATGGCAGTTAGGCATTTAATTGCAAGCGGGCTTAAAATAGCGGCAGGAGCTGAAACTGGGCTGGCTTAGGAGTAATTTATGTTTCCAGACAGATAAAACATTCTGTTTTTTATTCAAATTTAATATTTCTTGACATACGTTTCTTGGTGTGCTGTTACCAGCAGTTTATCAGTGATGGAGGAATGTTTAAATAAACTGGTGAACAGAGTATGGCATCGAAAGGCGTTCTTTGTCTGTCTGTATAAAAGATATTAAAAAAAGAAATGTTTAGGGCCAAGAAAGAGTGACATTTGCAGTGATGCTGGGACAGGTGCATTCGTTCATTCATTCATTCATTCATTCATCATTTATTGATATTATCCCGGGCTTACGATCTGCACTGGAGATCGTGAGAGGCAGAACCTTGTCTTCATTGACTAATTATTTAAGTGGCAGAAACAGAAGAATCATAAACCATCAAATAATAACAAATGGTTTGTGTGCGATGAAGAAACCAGAGTGCTGAAACAGTGAATGGTGGTGGAAGGTACGCTGGTGTTTGCTGTGGAGCAGCTGGCCAGGGAAGGGCTCTTTGAGAACAACATTTGAGCGGAGATTGAAGTGACATGAAGGTGTCATCTGGCCAAATAGAAGAAGGAACATTTCAGAAACAGGGACAGGATGCGCAAAGGCCCTAGTGTGGGGAAGAACCGAGAGGAGACCAAGGTGGTCAAGCTTAGCAGATGAGGCAGTGGAGGGGCAGGAAATGGGATTGAATAGAAAGGTAAAGGTTGGGCCTCTCCTTTAGGGCTTTTTTAAAGGTAAGTTTACATTTTATTCAAAATACAGTGGGAAGTAAAAGTTTTAAGTAGGGGGGTATCAAGCTCTTTTGTATATTATCAGATGGTCACTTTTACTGACTGTAGAACCGGTGGGGAATAGATGGCTAAGCGGGGGAGTGATGAAGTGGTATTGGGAGAGAAATAGCAGTGTCCTCCACCAGGGAAGTGGATGGGCTGGAGATGTATTTAGAAGATATGATAGCCAAAGAAGAACTAGCTAGGAAGTTCTCTGAAGAAAGGTGGGCTATATTCTTGGAGCATTTCTGTACCAAGGGATGGAACATCCTGATTTTGTATGTCCAATTTCAGCCACAGCAACTATTTGCATCATTTGTAAGTGAAATGATTGTGTAGTCACTAGTTGGACAAAGAATGACTGAGCTAGAACACGTAGTACTTCTTCCATGCATTGGATTTGGGAGTTGGGAACTTTACTTGCCTCAGACTGCACGAAATGTCAAAGAAAGCCAATAATGATGCTTTATTTTTTTTAGTCCATCGGTTATCATCAGCTTGCTACTTAAAATGTATGACCTGATGAAGCCAGAAGCAGCAATTCTGGGCATAGACCCTGCATCGCTTACTGCCCCCATGGTCTTATGAAGAATGGGTGATTATTGAAACCCACTTGTTATTATTTTCATAACAAAGCTGTCTCCGACCAGCTACAGTCTTGGACTTACATAATTGAATTTTAGATGGAGTTGCGCTGCTGGTTTATATGAATTTTCCATGGATGCCAGCGTGAGTCCAAGCTCTAACAAACAATATTTTTAATTGAGATTTTATGTCCTTGCCCTCAAATCAAGCACTTTAATAGGATCCCAGTTGGAATAGGTGACTCAGTAGCAAGTTACCACTGTTTTCAACTTCAGAAAGGTGTTAATTTCTCCAAGCCCCGCTGAGCGTCCATCTACTTGGGTGACCCACTGCCTGCTTGTACTATAAAATGAGTGTTTTGCATTCCATTATGTTCAAAGGATAGCCTTAGTAATCTGCATATTTCTTGTAGGGTATGCTGGCTCTGTTCCATTAGAAAACATTAAGATGGAAAAGTATTAAAAATATTGATTTGTCATTTATATCATTGAAGTGATAGATTGAAATGAAATTTGGATGCACTCCAAACCTCCAATAATGTTAACGTTATTGGATGAAATGGAATGATCTCAGTCTAATTAATATGCTACATCCATATGACAAAAGCAGGAAGGAGGAACCAAGAAACTGGCCACAAAGAAGGGATGGCTACGTTTTCCAGCTTGTATCTGGACTTGCTGTTCTTTCAGTGTCCATGTTTGTTCGTCTCTGAAAGTGAATGACACATGCCTGAAGAGCAGAGTGAAGCTCTCAAGTGAACTTGGCAACTTCTGTAGGCTTTTGCTGTGGCATCTTGCCATGACGTTCTTCCATTCCCCTCCCTTGGAACACCAGTAACAGTTGTAACACGCACATCTGTGTGTGTGTCAGTTTTATGCAACATGAGCATCTAACTTGATTTCGGACTTTCCTTCTCTATTCACTTTAGTTTTTCCTGATTTTTTCTATATTTTCATGCTTTCCTGCTGGGAATGAAAACATCAAACTTTATTCCTGCTCTCTCTCTTTTCTTTTTTTTTGTAGTGGGATTCTACATTTGTACCAGCCTCTCTGTTCCCTATTTTATAGAATCACGTATTTCAGTTTCTCTGTTCTCCCAGAGAACCTTTATCTCCTTACTAGCAGTGTGTTTATAAGCTGCACATAAATAACAGTTTCATTTGGTAGCTTTGGAGAAGGGAAAATGCACATTTTAATTAAATGTATATTCTTTTTGAAAATTTGTGAAAATTTTAAAGCTTACTTTAACAATTTCATAGTGGTCCTATAGTAGTGTTACCAAGTAGTGCTATCAAAATTGCAAATGCTGAACTTGAGTTAATGTCATGCACACTGAAGTATGGAGGAGGTATTTTAGTGAGGTCTGAAATTTACTTTGAAATGCTCAAAAATAAGATGGGTTGATGCATGGATAGAGGGAGGAACAGATGGAAAGATATGGAATAAAGCAAGGATAGTAAAATGCTGCTAGTAGAATGTAAACGGTAGGTATATAGATGTTTGCTGTAAAACTATCGCAGCTTTGCTGTATGTCTGAAAACCTGCGTAATAAAATGTTGGAAAAACTATAGTGCAGAAGCTGATGATCACATTGACGGCTCATAAACTGAGGTAAGCATTGTGTGCTTGCGTTTACCATCCATTCTTTTATTCAGGGATGCTTTAGGGACCATATTTGCAGAAGATCATCTTGCCATAACCTGGCATCACCCTTCCTGTCTCCTATGCCCTGTCTCTTTGCCTGTTTGCTTCTTATCTTGGAGTATTTGTTTTGTCTTAATAGCAACAGTGCAATTAGGTTTTTTTCATCAACTCCTTTAAGCAGAAGCAGCCGCAGACCAAGAGGGAGAAAGAGAAATGCATTTCTTATCTTCCCTCCTTTTTCTTTTGCCTACCTGAGCCTGCCCACCCTTCTCCTCACTTGTTTCTTGTGTAAAGTTAGTGGAGCAGTTCTGGCCTCCTTGGATTTATGCAACTCAGAGTGAGAGAAAGCTGCCTTTGCTGAGGCTGCTGCCTGCCCTACATTGATTGAGTTTCCTGGGCTTGAGGGATTTTTGCGGAGCCGAGTTTTATGGTTGATATGCTCTCGGTCATTTGTCATAAAATCATTCCAACCAAGCTGTTTACTGGTTTGAATACTTAATTACTGAAGGAGAAGAGAATAGCTCATTTTGGAGCTGAGTGTTGGTTTTGCTGCTTTTGACTGGGTTATCTTGGGTACGCAACAATTGCCAGGTAGTTTATACAATATGTATACCACCCTTCAGAATAAAAAAATTGAAGACACTCACAGTTTCACCTAACTATGCTGAGAAGTGCAACGACACATCATTTCACTTCTTATTATGGCAGTGTTTTCTTTTGAATAGAATTCGATTGCAAAATTCAGCACTCAGGGAGCTACAGCTATGCAAGTGTCTCTGTTCTGGGTTTCAGATCAGAATGTTCACCTAGTTTATTCAGATCGATTTCCAGAAATGCATTGCTGATTCTCTCCTAACTCAATATCCTCAATCCAAATTGCATAAATGAAGTTGAATACAATTATCTCCCTGAAAAAAAGTTCACCTAAATTGGGCTTAAATTTATTTGTAAAAGCAAAGTCATCTTGGGAATTGTATTTTAAAACCCATAGTTGAAGATTTAGTGTATGAAGTCTTTCCCTGGTAGTTTATTTACAATTTCAGCTCTTCGTTTTCATGAGGGAAATTAGAGCACTCTGTGCTGTGTCTTCACTGCTCGCTCCTCAGCATTAATTCCCACATAAAATTTCTCTCTACTAATTGGCCTCAACTACCTTTTGGCATTGGTGGTGTGTTGTTGAATTTTTAGGGAACATGCATTTGTATATGGGGATGCTTTGGGAAAGAGAGAGAGAAGGAGAGGAGAGAGAGGCAGGAAATGAAATGTTTTAATGCCAAGATAACCTGTCAGAACACCTTAAATATTTACCATAGTTTTGATGTTTCATTTATCTCTAAGTCAGCAGGGCATTGTGTTGTTTCAATTTTTTATCATGGAGTACTGTGGCTCTTTTTACTGTAAGGAGTCAGAACTTTGATAAAAACAACTTTTAATCAGTTTGCTATAAATATAATACTAGAGAATTCTTTTCTTGTAGTATCACTTTCCCATTATTAAAAACAACTGCTTGTCAACCCTTGTACTTCAGGCTACTTTCTTTTTTTTCCTTCCCTTCTTTTAACTATTGCCCTTATTCAGAGCTATTATACTTAAAGTAATCTGGATTCTTTCAGAGCTGCCAAAAGGTGAAATTGACTTTTTGAGAATGTATTGCTGAAAACTGCAGTCGATGCACTTTCCCCACGTAGAAACATCCTGTGTGTTAAGACCGAAAGGGACAATTTATAGCCAGTTTCAGATTGTTAGCTGAGGTCAATAAGTACCCACTTCTGCAATCACATCAGCCTCCTTTGGATGACAATGCACAATGAGGTGCCTTCTAGGGAGTGGCCACTTGGGAACTGGCCACCTCCATTGGCAGGAAATTCCTTTTCACAGGTTTTATTTATTTTGGCATTCACAGCAGAAACCTTTAAAAATCTAAACTTTTTACACAACTGTGACAAATGTACTGTATTAACATTTAAATATAAGAGATTTTATTTGATAATTACATACACTGGGGAAAGGGCACACTTTTCAATAAATGGTACTGGGAAAATTGAATGTTTATATCCAGAAGAATGAAACTAGACCCCGGTCTCTCACCATATACAAAAATCAACTCAAAGTAATTTAAAGACTTAAATCCAGAACTATAAAATTACTAAAAGAAAACATAGGGAAAACACTTTAGGACATTGGTCTAGGCAAAGATATTATGACTAAGACTTCAAAAAGATAGGCAACAAAAACAAAAATAGACAAATGGGACTATATTAAATTAAAAAGTGTCTGCATAGTAAGGGAAACAATCAACAGAGTGAAGAAACAATCTTTAAGATGGGAGAAAATACTTGCAAACTATTCATCCAATGAAGGAGTAATATCCAGAATATGCAAGGAACTCAAACAACTCAACGACAAAGAAAAAAATCCAAAATAATCCTATTAAAAAATGGGTAAAGGATCTGAATAGACATTTCTCAAAAGAAGACGTATGTATGGGCAACAGATATATGACAAAATGATCGACATTGCTTATCACTGAAATGCAAATGCACTTATCAAAGAGACAAACAATAACAAATGCTGGCAAGGATGCGGAGAAAAGGGAACTCATAATCACTGTTGGTAGGAATGTAAATTACTACAGCCATAATAGAAAATAGTATGGAGGTTTCTCAAAACAGCTAAAACTAGAACTACCATATGATCCAGCAATCCCACTGCTGGGTATTTATCTAAAGGAAAGGAAATCAGTATATCAAAGTGATATCTGCACCCCCATATTTACTGCAGCACTATTCACATAGCCAAGATATGGAATCAACCTAAGTGTCCATCAGTGGAAAATGTGGTGTATATACACAATTGAATACTATTCAGCCATAACAAAGAATGAAATCCTGTCATTTGCAGCAACATGGATAGGATTTGAGGACATTATGTTAAGTGAAATAAGCCAAGCACAGAAAAACAAATACTGCATGTTCTCACTCATACGTGGGAGCTGAAAAAGTTGGAGGTGGAGAGTAGAATGGTTGTTTGTAAAGGACGAGAGGGTGGGAGTGGGGGCATATGGGAGGTTGGTTAATAGGTACAAAAATACAGTTACATGGAAGGAATGAGATTTAGTGTTCAATAGCACAGTGGGGAGACTATGTTTAAGGATTTATTGATTTCAAAATAGCTAGTAGAAAAGATTTGAAAGGTTCCTAACACAAAGAAATGATAAATGTTCGAGGTGATAGACATCCTAATTGCCATGATTTAATCATTACACATTGAAGGCATGTATCAAAATATCACATGCACCCCATAAATATGTACAATTATTATATATTAATAAAAAAGTTAAAAAGTAATTACAACAACATCCAGGACTTATTAATGCTTTTTAATTTTCCACACTGCTATATTACACTAAACCATCACACCTTTAAGAAGTTGGTTCAAACTACTGTCTTCATTATACCAATGAGAGAAATCAGGGCTTAGAAAATTAAGTTAAATGGTCCAAGTAAGTAAATGTGGATCCATGATTCTGAAAGTGTGTGCTTTGACTTCAGAGCGTATCCTCTTAACAACTTCTTGTGAGTCTTCAGATCCAAGATAACTTGGCATTTTTGAGGTATTAGGAAGCTGCCATTAGCATCAAGCCTTCCACTTGCTTTGTTAGTGTAAACTAGAGATAATTTAGTGTAAAATGTCCCAATAAAAATGTTCCCAAAAGCATATGTAAACCACGACATAATAGATTTATCAAAGTAGCAGAATGCTATTATGTTCAAAAGATTAACCAGACCGACGCTATTTGTCATAGCAACGGGTGCTAGAGTTGACAAATTACAATTGAACCCAGTTTGTAGCAAAATGTTAGACAGAGCCTTGGCACTGATTAATTGATGTGAGAGTCCAGCCTGGAATACATTGAAATAATTTAAATATCATTCAAAATAGAATATAATCATACTCCAAAATATCCCAAAACTACAAGCAACTACCTTTCCTTGATTTAAAAATGGATCGAGCCGGGCGCAGTGGCTCACACCTGTAATCCTAGCACTCTGGGAGGCCGAGGCGAGTGGACTGTTTGAGCTCAGGAGTTCGAAACCAGCCCGAGCAAGAGCAACACCCGGTCTCTACTAAAAATAGACAGAAATTAATCGGACAACTAAAAATATATAGAAAAAATTAGCTGGGCATGATGGCACATGCCTGTAGTCCCAGCTACTCAGGAGGCTGAGGCAGGAGGATCGCTTGAGCCCAGGAGTTTGAGGTTGCTGTGAGCTACGATGACGCCACGGCACTCCAGCCCGGGCAACATGGTGAGACATTGTCTCAAAAAAAAAAAAAAAAAATGGATCGGTGGCAAATTACACCATCTGTTTAGGAATTTTTAATTGAAAAGGGAAGAAATTTTACATTAAATGCATGTATTGATTGCCAGGGAGGCTGATGACAGGCACTTGAAAACTTGTGGTAGGGCCACAGAGGACTATCATGTTAGAATCAAGAAAAATTATTTGAGTCTAGATAATGTGTTTTACCTTAATGAGATAAGTAACCTTTTCCTAATAAAATCTGTGGACTGGAAGGTGCTATGTACTTAGGGAGGAAAGGAAAAGAGTTTAGAACAAGGAAGAATCTTTGCTTTTTTTTGACTAGAAAATGGATCTTTAACTCAAATCTCTACAGACAATGATGAGCTGGTCATGTTGCTACAAGAGTAAGTCACCTCTTTCTTGTTAGTTAAAGTTTCTGTTATGAACAGGGATCTCAATTAGATTCTAGAAGGAAAAATGAAATGCAGTAGAATCAGTGGAGTTGCATATCATCATCCCTGTTGCACCAATTAATTCTCTTCTCACCTGACTTCATTTCAAGATATGTCAGTCCCTCAGGGGCGTGTGTATATGTGTGTGTTCAGTTTCTGCCCACCTGACAGTTGCTGTCAGTGTCATCGGTAGGGTACGAATTCCAGTAATTCTATGGAAGGGCCTCTTTGCTATGTTACATGCAGGATTTTGTTTAGATGCGTTACCTGTTTTCACTTTCTCTCTCCCTTTTCTTAAATTTTAACTTGGATAATCAGCTTTAATAGACATAATAGTGCATCGCCTTTCATTGACTAAATTTATGCCGAGGAAATTATGCCAAAGAAATAATAAGGAAATGTGTGCAGAGATTTAGCTATGAGGATGTTCATTGCAATGTTGTTTATAATAGTAAAAAAAAAAAAAAAACCTGAAAATTACCCAAATGGCCTAAAAACAGGGAATTGATGATATCATGTATGGGATAGACCTACACTGGATTTATCATTAGTTTATTGTTGATTCATCAGCTAACAAATCTGACTTGAGAAAATATTTTGTATCAGGCCTTCTGGTGTTTCTGAATGTGTAGTCTTCAAGTACATTAAAAGTGATCTAGAGGAAGAATAGTCAGTGGCCCAGAAAAGGCGACAGCATATGGCTCAGACAGGTCTACACTCAGCGTGATCTTATTTTCATTGCATTATAAGAAAAAAGGACAGTAGAAGTCTGTTTTCTTAAGAAAAACATATGCACATACACTAAAATAAGTATCATTTTTCTTTGACTTGTTGGCACCTTATTCTGTAAATATTCTGTAATGAACATGTCATGTCTAAGCAAAGAGCAAATTGTAAATGTTTTTAAAAGGCAATTGTTTTTAAAGGCTAAAGGAGAGCCTTGACACCCACTTTCCTGCTGTATATAAAGGTAGGAGGAGGATCAAGATGGTTTCAATCTTTTTTTAAAGACAAATGGAATAATTTGACTTTCTATCTTTTGATGCTTGCTATTCTAATCAGTGATATTTTGATATCTCGAAGGTGCGCATATTCTTAAGAACTATTCAAACGCCAATGATAACCGCAGTTATCCTAGACTGGGTAGGATGCAGAAAGGTATGGAGCCAATAGTTTTAGAAGAAATTGTTAGTCTTCTGGACAATTTAACACTCAATCTGGTTCCACATTGGCCTACTATGACCATCGTCTTACTGACTGATTTGGGCAAAAAATAAAAAAATAAAAAGCATGCATTGGACTAGAGAGATCCAATCCCTTCCTTTCTCTGCAAGGTTTGTGTTTGGATTATACAAATAATTGGGGGAGGGGGAATTAGAGCAAGTCACAACCTTGGTGCAAGACTCAGAGAGGACCATGGTCACTTATTTCGCGTCAGAGATTCCAACTAGAGACAGTGACAACAGAGTGGGGACCCAGGGAGCAGAGCTGCCTCAGGTCATGCCACCCACCAAGTGACTTTAATGAAAGATGTTCCTAACTCTCTGCCTAAAAGTTCCTAAAAGTTAACTGGGCCGTTTTTCCAACTAATAAGAAAATACCAGACAGAACTTTAACATTTACAGCATCACAGTTTTGATTGAAATTATCTATTGATTAGTTGGGGGCTATCATGAAATATCAGCACAACCGCGGCTGGCGATACCTTAAAAATATTCATCATGATGACTTTGATCAAATTGTAAATGTGGATGTCTACTTTATTTTAGAAGTAAAAGAGGCAAATGAGCAATAAATTTGAAGCTCAGGTAATTGGAGGAAAAGTAATCAATTTAATCAGTCCCAAGAGCTAAGTGATTCCTAGAACTGACACTTGCATATTTGGCTAAAGCCTTTTGTCTGAAAAGATTGCTTATACGTGTTTAGGAAAATATTCTATAGCAGGCTTAGCGTTAGTATTTGCATCTATTGTGCTAAACTGCATTTGGTTTTCAAACATGCACGAGGTAATGGTTTCTCTCTCACCAAACATCTCTCATTACAAGTAGGTACCTTTTTCACTACTCCCATCCCAAGTCACCTCCACCTTTAGACTGAGCATCCTTCGTCTCTATTTTTTGTTCAACCTCAGCCCACAAACACCAGCCATCCCATCTTCTCCTCAAGTTCAACAACTCTGCAAATGCTAAGATGAACTATATAGTGCGCTCTGTAGCCTGATGTCCAAATCTGGCTCTATCTTCTGCTAACTGAGTTAACTTGGAAATTCGAGTTTTTTGCCATCCCTGTCTTCTCCTTTTAAAATGTAGGTATCAATAAATAAAAATTGCATAGGGTTATAATCAGAATTAGATAAAAATTACAATACTAAAAGAACAAATGAAAAAGAACCCAATATATAGACAGTGATGGGTTATACTTGTAATGTGTGGAATCCAGACTTCTAGTAGAAATACTGACCTTTCACCTTCATCAAATTAATAATAATACATCAGTGTTACATTTGTATAAAATTTTTAGCAAGCCTTGCTAATGCACTTGGAAGCTAAATATTAATATTGATAACTGGAACTTAATGGAACCTAACACCGCAGGCGATGGAATTACAAGCCACTTCCCTGTAAGCACAGAAGAAAAGTTTGGATTTTTTTCTTAGTGCGTGGCTTACCTGTATGGCCTCTTCACAAGCTATATTCTGACGATCACTCTGAGAGTTGAAACACTGGGCACTATATTAGTGCCCCCCAAAAATCTCAGAGGTGGAAAATGACTGTCACAGTCATTTCATCCACATCCAGAACTCCATGAAACTTGATATTAAATGGTATGTCTTGGGTACCTGTGATCTACCACAAAGTAGGTTGAGTTCTAGAGATACGAAGGCGAGTAAGGCAAAGCCCGGACCCCAGTGGGCATATGGACTAGTCAGGGAGACAGGCAAACAAACAGGTAGATGCAAAATTAAAACTCTGATGTTACCAGAGTTGTAGACGTGGTGGGAACATAGAGAAGTGAACACCTCCTTGCTTGGGGTGGGAGTACATGAGTCCAAAATGAATTTCTGAAAAAGATGATATCTAAACTGAAACATGAAGGACAAGCAGGAATTCTCCAAATGGAGATGGAGGAAGAGATCACAGAAAAGTCCTCAGTGCAGACAGGTGCGGAAGTAGAAAGACGAGAAATAGAGGATGCCATATTCTTTCAGCGGTATTCATTGAGGCCCTGAAATACACCAGGACTGTGTTATGAGAGCTTACTTAAACGTCAGACCACTGCCTCCTCTGCCCCACCACAGAGCTTTTTCAGGGCAGAAACTGTCTTATTTATTTTTGTTAACCTAAGGCCCTCTGTTCAATGTTTATCACCTGTAAAATGCTCAATAATTAGTTGAAGAAATGAATCAATCAATAAATGGTTTATCATGATTGCCTCTTGTTAGTGAGAAGTGGAGTTATTGGTAAAACCATTTACCAGGATGGGATAGGGGTAGAGACCTATAGCCCATCGCTACCGATTACCTTCCTGGTGGAGATCAATCAGTATTTTTGGGCACAGCCATTCAACCCGCAAACTGTATCTTCATCGAGCCCATACGCTTGTCTTATTTCTCGCCTCTCCTCCAGCCTGGTTGACTTGGGTTATAGCAACACAGAAAATGAGCTTAGCCTGGGGTAATTTCTTCATAAACTACCATTGACCATTCTTCATCAGTGACTGCTTCATGTCCCACCAATTACATCTTTCATTCTGTGTTCTACCTCCCGTCAAAGTTTTAGTATCAGGTCCATCTTGGAATCTACATTTTTATTAGAAAATCTGCCCCTTTTATCCTGATAGCACCCTTTGTCATTCATAAAACACCTGATGGATTCCAGATAAACATTAAATGTTTAAATATGTCTACACTGAAATGCATGGGAATAACAAATGGTCTTTTATCACAATTTTTTAAAGATCTTCTGAAATGCATCTATTTCGTTTGCATATTAGACTGCCTACTGTGTTCTGTTCAAGAACCTGAGGTGAGTGTTTGGATATATCCTAGGGTTCCAAATATTAAGGAGGCAGAACAAAGTTGAATCTGCAAGTGTCTTTGCAGTGGCCATCAATGGTAGCAAGGTGTTAATGTGAGGGAGGATGAACTATACTTGAGTGATCTTATAAATCACTCGTAATGTAGTCTGAAATGTATGTGCATTTTTTGTGCCTCCCAGGCTTCGCATTGGGAGGGAAAGGTGGGGGTTCCCTCATCACACTAGGCTCTGGATACTCTAAAAGTCTTCTGCTTGAGCATCTTAACTCTGCATCTTATTTTTATGACAGCAGCTAGAGTACGAATTAAGCTAGACTTAAGAACACTCAAGTTCACCTCACTTTGTCCTGTCTATGCACAAATGATCAAGCCCAGAGATTTTGGAAATGGCCCAGACTAGAGGGAAAATGGTAAACTACTTTAAATCTTATATTTCCCAAAGATAGTGGACCAGGCACCTGGCACGTAGGACAGATAAGGCAGGCCATGGTGCTTGGTGAGAATAACCCCCCGTCTTCCCTCCAACTGTCCCTCTCTGTCCATCCGTTCAATTCATTCATCCCACAAAGGCTTATTGAGTGTCTCTTGTTAGTGAGGAACAAAGTCATTGGTAAAACCATTGATCAGGATGGGGTCAGGCATAGAGACCTAAAGCCCATCACTAGTGATGACCTTATGGAGGGTGATCAATCCATTTAATCAATATTCCTTAGCACAGCCATTTAGCCTGCAAACTGCCAACATTAGGACATCAAGAGGAAATAGAACAGACAGTTTCTGCCCACATGCGACTTACATTCCACTTGGCTATAGTAGGGGGAAAAAAGTAAATGAAATAATTAGACATTGTAAGTATTAGGAATAAATACAGAGGATATTACGATGGAGAATTATAATGTGTATGTTGGCTAAGGTTGTCAGAAAAAATTTCCTGGTGACATGAAGTTTAAACAGAGACCTTAACGGATGAAAGGGGGTCTGGGGAGCATGTTCTAGGCAGTGTAACAGCAGGTGCAACGACACTGAAGCTGAGAACACTTTACCTAGCTTGAGGCTGTGAGTTCAGCCCATGGTGCTAACACATGATGAGGGGAAGGAGGGACTGGGTGTTGCAGGGACACTACGGCCAGATCATACAGGATCCTGTATACCAAGAGTCTGGATATGGTTTGAAACATAGCATACACCTCAGCTCAACTTTGCGCACCCCAAACTCCATTCTGGCAACCACCAGAAATAACACATGGCAAGTACTGCTTGTCAGAAGTCTATGTGAAACTATCTCTCATTATTGCAAAATTTTGGATGTGGAAGAAAAAAAAGAAGGAAAGAAATAAGGACCTTTCAGTCCAACTAGCATTTGATTTAGTTTTCCTCTCCTTGCCTTTGCTTTTCTATACCTCTTTGTCATGTTATGACAGAGAACAGAAAGAATTCTTTCTTTCTAATTTATTTTTTTCATGTTCAAAGGAAAAATATAATTTTCCCTGCTTGAGCATTTGTTTATTTCACTGTAACTATTATCTTAGTCTCTGTTGCCTATCAGGCCTTTCAAAGGTCACTTGGCCCTTCTTAGCCCAGACAAATGTCCTTCTTCATTTTTAAATTTATTAGGGGGAAGCGAGGTGAGAAAAGATTCTAGAACAGCACTCTCCAGTGAACTTTCTTCAAGGACAAAATTGTTTTGTGTGGTTAATGTCTAATAAGGTTCCCACTAATCACATGTGACTAATGAGCATTCCAACTCAAGCTAGTGCTACCGAGGAACTGAATTTTAAATTTTATCTAATTTTGGTTACTTAAAATTTAAATAGTCACATGGGGCGAATAGCTGTCATCTTGGACAGCACAGCTCTAGAGTCTCTTTTGATTGCCCTGCTGGTGTTTCTCTGAAATTTGCAACTGGAGTTCACGCCAATGGTGGCTTCATAAAGGGCTTCTGTTGTGACTTTGGTGAGTGTAGATCAATTCTGCTCCTGGTGGCAACTTTTTCACAAGCAACTGTTTTTCTCATTTATCCGGTATCCATCTCCTCTTCCTCTGGTTATATAACTGCATTTTCCGTAGAAGACCACCTTTCTTCTATTTTTCCTCCATGCTTCCAGAGACCTGGCTTCTTACCTAGCTCTGGAATTGGGTATGAAACCCAAACCTGGCCAGTGGGCATAACTCCATCTCCAGGCCATGCCGAATGGCTCAGAGATGATCATGTGACCCACAGCCACCCAATGAGGCTCAGTCTTAGAACTCTAGTTAAAACTGTTAGAAACTGACCACTTGAGCCTGAAATTGCTGGTCACTTCTCCACCTCCCTGAGAATGTAGCCAATCTCAGAGAAAGACCACAGGGTATGTCCCGACTCTCTGAATCTAGCTCTGCCACAATCCAGAGTTATCCTTAGATTTTTTCACTTATGCAAACCAACACATTTCTTGTTTGCTAAAGCCAGTATGAATCAGTGTTTTAATTAAAGTCTCCACTCCAAAAAAGTTCTGGTAAATACAATAATTAATGTCAAGAAATATAGCATTTGTGATAATACAAATATCTCAAATCCCACCATACTAAGATCTAAGAAATTAGGAGAGACAATTGGGAGTGCAGAAGTGGGAAGTAACGTTGTGAGGCAGCTAGTGGGTTTCTTACTTATTTAGCTGGATACATGACTCTGCCAACAATGGGTGTTACCTTTGCTTCTTACACAGGTTGAAATGCTGCAATCCACTCATGGATCAAATTAAGTTTGGACTAAGGTTTAGACTCAGAATAAGATTCTCTTAAATAAAAAAAAAATCAGAATGAGCAAAGTGAATATATTTTTAAAACAGCGTAGATGTTATTCTAGATCTTCGTAGGCAGGGGCTGAGAAGCAAAGTCTTTCAGAAAATGAAGTCAGTTTCAAATTATTCTCCAAACTTGTTTCATTTCAGTTTTATGAAACGAATGAACATTGAAGAAATGTGTGATGGTGCACTAGTGTGTGAGTGTGCACACATGTGTGTTTTGGTGGCTTTTCATCCTGTCTCCTGGATCCTAGACTTCTTTCTGGGCTAGGGTTCCTTAACCCTCTCTGTATACTGGCATATTGGCTCAGTGAGAATCACTAAGTCAAGCCCACAGGTTATGCTCAGGAATTTTGACTTTAATGTGAAATAAAAATGCGTGTTTCCCAAGAAGTCACAGGCATGTATTTGGCATGGTTTCAAGCTGGGAGTCACATTCCTGAAATGCTTCATGTTCTGTCTTGTGTTGGTTTGTAGTTCCACATTAGCTGTGTGTGGAACTGTTTACACATTTCCCATTACTTATCTTCGGCTGGAACCTACTTCAGCATGGCAAGCCAAGTTTGGCTTGTGAGAGGTTGGCTGTGTGTTGCACGGTGGTGCACACTGTTCTCGTCCCTGTCAAAGGCACTGAGTGACTTAGTTCCATCGTGTTCTCAGAGCTCTCCCAGCCGAGTGTGCTGTTGTCTTCAGTGATAACTGAAAATGCAGTGTCCTCTTGACCAGGCTTTGTGGTGTGGGAAACACAGGGTTGCTACACTCCCAACCCCCTTCTGCTATGGGGCCAAGTCCTCTCAGGAATAAGCCTATTTGTAGGTTCAAGAAGACAGTGTTTCCCCAGGAACATCTTTCCTGGTTTAATTAAAAACATTTACTTCAAGGTACATGACCCTGGAGTCCTGGGTAGGATTGGAGAAAGTTGGAAAAAACAAGGACTTCACTCTTTACTCCATATCCTTTTTTCTGTTTTTTTTTTGTTTTTTGTTTTTTGTTTTTTTAATTTCAGAATATTACTGGGGTACACACATTTTGATTACATGACTTTCTTTTCTGCAGTTTGAGTCAAAGTTGTAAGTGTGCCTATCACCAAGGTAGCGTGCATCGTACGTGTTAGGTGTAAATTTATCCGTCCCTTACTCCCCCCTCCCACCTATTCGGTTTCCGTTCACCTTTACTGCCACATTTTATCAAAAAGACTTGTTTTTGGTTTTTTAACACTAAGCCTTCGTAATTTATAAAACAATCAAGAATGTTATTAAAACGTATTTCAAAGTTTTTTTCTCCTAGGGTAAATGGTTTAGTTCTTTTTTTTTTTCCTTTAAGAATACAAATGTAATAGTTCCAAGAAGATCAAACATAAAAGAGTACATAGAATAGAGAGATAAAATTCTCCTCCCAACTCACACAAGTTTTCTGAATATACTTCCCAGAGGAAATTATTATACGTAGTATCTACTTTCTATATATAGACAAAAATATTTAGAGATAGTGGGTATGTAAGAGAGAAAAAGATAGATCAATAATTGTGTATACACAAACATATATATAATTTTGTTTAAATATGACCTCTATATATGTATATGTGCATAGGTATACATGCATACATGTGTATGTATGTGTATATGATACTACTTTTCCCCGCTTAACGATGCATAATGAATATTCTTCATGGTGTACATCCACATATACTGCATTCTTGTTAGCAACAACCCAGCATTCCATAGTATGCACGTGTATCCTAAATAGTTCATCAGCCCCCTATTAATAAACATCGAGCTGTTTCTCATTTTTGTCTATTTGTGACAATGCTAAATCAGCATCCTTGCACATAAGCAAGACTTCTATATGGCATCTACGAATGATGACTGTTGGCTCTAATTTGTCATACCAGCGGATCTTCCATATCGCTCTCTGCTAATGTTTGCTACTGACATAGGGAACGTCTGAGTGGCCCGATCTCGACTGATGATTTGCACACAAACATAACAAAGGGATGAGGTGTGTTCTAAACTCATGTATAGGAAAGTAGAGTGTTTCCCCAGGAAGGGTGCCGCAAAACACATTCTGAGGACACTCACCTCAAGTTTGAAGATGATTTGTTTGGAGCGATTTGAAATCAAAGTTTATTTATTTCTCATACGTCTGTTATTTGGAGGGGAATTTCACAAACCGTTCTTACCCATCTTATTCCTGCAGGCTATGGGCCCTTTATGAGATGGGTATTTTTAAAGCAACAACTTTATTCTTAGGAAGGTTGACAGGACTTTTAATGAGGAAAGAAATTAGAAACCAGAGCTGGAGGCAACGTGGGCAGCAGAAAGAAAATGGAAATGAGGAACAGAAATCCAGTTTAATATGCCCTTTAAAATGTCTGCTATGTAAATATTCTTGTATATATCCGTTACGAGTTACGGGTGAGAAAAACAGGAGGACTCTTGGGGTTATCTTCACAGGAGAGCAGTTGCTGCATCTCCACCTGCTCCTCATTTTATTTAAACTTGACCAAGTCCAGTAGCAACTGAAATTGTACAAATCAAAGGACAGATTTAATGC
>CAUYSK010037577.1:0-14356 GCA_963575035.1 Avahi laniger
TGATCAGTTAATAAGTGCACATATGAGAATAACATCTATTGGATGTTGGGCAGGGGGGAGGGGGAGAGGGGGGAGGAGGGAGGAGGGGACGGGTATATGCATACAGAAAGAGTGCAATGCGCACCACCCGAAGGATGGACATATTTGAAACTCGGACAGAGGTGGGGAGGGGGGCAAGGGCAGCACACTTAACCTAAACATCTGTACCCCCATATTATGCTGAAATAAAAAAAAAAGAATAACATCTTTTGGATGTTGGGTGGGGGGGAGGGGGAAGAGGGGACAGATATATGCACACACAAAGAGTGCAATGGGCATCATCCGAGGGATGGACACACTTGAAACTCGGACTTGAAGGGGGAGGGGGGGAAAGGACAACATACATAACCTAAACATCTGTACCCCCATAATATGCCAAAATTAAAAAAAATTATCTACCTTATATTTAATTGAATATTTTCTTTTAGAGAGATTACATATTTTAAAATACTATTTATAGTTTATGAGCATATGTCACAGTTTTAAAAAGATACAGCTTCTGAAATACCATTGTAATTACTTGTCTTCTTAAACAGCATAATAAATTCTTAGTTGTGATATGTTAAAAAAAATCCCTTGTCTATACTTTAATGTACACGTCTAACTCTAGTCCTCATTTCGTAAGCACTGAGGGTTTACTGTGGGCAAGGCGCCATGCAGGGCCTTAGAGATATTGCAGTGGTGGACTAAGTTACTCAGTCAGGAAAGCCAGGAAGGTGTGTGCAGACCTCCTGCCTGGTCCTGTGTCCTCGGTGGAGCCTCCGGATGGGCACATGCAGCCCTTATGCACACTCCCCAACCCAGAGCCAGGGAGGAGCAGCAGCCGCGATCGCCAGAAGGAGGCTGTGGCAGGCAGCATCAGACATTGTCCCTAGTGACCCTCACCTCCCGATGTTCACACCCTTGTGTCTTCCCCTCCTGTTGAGTATGGGATGAACCTAGTGACTTGCTTGTACTAACAGAATATGACAAAGTGGCCTCTATTCCCTTCTCCACTTGCACACTTTGATGAAGCGAGGTTTCACATGGGAGAAGCCCACATGGCAAGAAACTGAACGCAGTCTCTGGTCAGCAGCCAGTGAGAATGGACACCCAAGGGACTGAATCCTGCAAACAACCACATGAGCTTGGAAATGATTCATTTCCAATTAAGCCTTCAAATGAAACCATAGACCCCGAACCGATAGCTAGATCGCAGCCAGAGCCTGCGAAGCTGTGCCCAGACTTCTGATCCGCAGAAATTGTTAGATAACAAATATGTATTGTTTTAAGATGCTAATTTTTGTGGTAATTTTACATGCAGCAATAGATAATTAATATAAGGCTAAAGAGCGTGATCCATATTTACCTGGACCTTGCTATGGTCTAAACATGGTTTGTCCCCACCAAAATCATGCTGAGGCTTGGTCCCCCAATGTGCCGGTGTTGGGAGGTAGTGCCCTAAGAGGTGATTAGGTTGTTAAGATGGGTTAATCTTTGCAGGAATGGATTGGTTCCCATGGGGACAGGTTGTTACAAAGTGAGGTTGCCTCTCGTGTTGCTCTTTTTCACACGCACCCACTTCCCCTGCTCTTCTCCACCACACTGCGGAGGAGCACGGGCCCCCACGAGAAGCCTTGCAGACGCCGGCACCGTACTTCTTGGACTTTCCAGCCAACAGAATCCTGAGTCAAAAAACCTTTTTTCTTTATAAATTACCCAGCCTAAGATATTCTGTTACAGCAACACTAAACAAACTAAGACAGACCTTATTCTCAGGAATTTCTTCAAACTCTGGTGATTGCGGGTAGAAACAGTGTGTAATTGTTAAAACAAAACCAAAGCTTGGAAAATTTTATCTCATAACAAAAGTTTAGTGTGCTTGTTAATGATACTTTCAAAAAACAATTGTCTGAAAGTGGAAATTGAAGGTTAAAGTTTGAAAATATGCCCTCTGCTGATGTAAATTCTTTGCCACAAGTTAATTGAGATTAAGAAAAAAGTGGTAGAATATAACAATCAGGACCTAGAACCTCATGACACAGTCAGTTGGTACCTAAACCTTTCTTTTTCCCTTCTAACAATTCTCCATAAGTTAAAAAATAAAGAAATGAAGAAATTTTAGAGAAACAGTCAACTGCTATTAGGGTGCATTGGGTAAACACTTATTTTCTTTAATACCTCTAGAGGCCCTCTACTGAAGTTCTTCATCTTTTATATTTGTTACAAGATGACTTTAATAATGAAATAACACATCCCCCTGTTGGATGTCCAAAAGAACAAACCTCGAAAATGTATTTAATTATTTATTTTTCTGCTTCTCTATTTTTCTCAATAATTTTTTCTGTATGATTAAATGATTTGTACATTCACCTGTTTGCTGAAGATATTTGATATCCTTTATAGTATTAAGACACATATGAAAGAGGACATGCATGGTGGAAAAAAAGAATTTAATAAATATAAAATTGTCTTAGAGCAATTAGAATTAAATTTACGTATAAACTTCCTGAGACCTAGGCATAAAGGTGACCATTAAATTACATTTGCCTACCAAGAATTCACTAAGTACAGGGGCATGTTTCATTCATCATTTTAACCAAGTGTCTGGTCCATCCTGGCACATAGCTGATATTTGCTGAACAAAGGAATGAATGAATAAATGTGTAAATAAATAAAGTACATTTCTGATTTCTCTTTCTGAAGCTATGCTATTGTCTCCAACTTTTGACTTCTCTTAACCTTTTAAGAATTCAGCGGATTGGATAACCAAACTCAAATTGCTCAGACATGAAAAATCAAGGCTGAATTGCAAGCCACACAAAATTTAAAGAAAGAAATTTCTACCATGGCATGATATTGGAATTCTTTAGTTGATGTTAAGGTTACTTGGGAAAGTAACATTTATCTTTATAATCTCACCAATTCAGTAACATATTTTAGGCTCAGCAAAATATTAATGGGAGGATAAGCCTTTGTTCAATGGGAAAGAACATTTAACCTGTTGCAAGTACATAGCTTTAAGATGGGGATATTTAAAATAATAAGAAATGCCATTTATTAAGCTCTATCTATTTATCAGATGCAGAAGCAAAACATTTATACTAATGTATTCATTTAATCCTCACAGCAAACTTGAAACTTAAATATTATTACGTCTGTTTTAAAGATGAGAAAACTGGAGTCTATCAGCTAGTAAGAACCTGAAGTCAGGTGTATTTAAATGTAAAGTTCTTTCAGAGGCAAAGCTAATTACAGTTTCCTTGATTGAAAAATCCCATTGACCAACGAAAATGTGATGCACAGATTTAAGAAAAACAGAAACTAAAAGATTCTTTGAATTGTTTCTTTGGCATTATGGTTAAAACTATCAAGCCTTAGTCTATTTACTGTTTCAGCCAATTCCTTTGCTGTTTACTTGGTCCTATGGATTTGCCTATCATTTATTATTTGTGTTAAACAAACACTATATTAAATAGCATTAAGAATACAAAAAGAAAAGAAAAGAAAAGAAATGTCATTGACTCTGAGATTGAATATTAGCACTTAGGGCAAAAAAGAATCAAAACATTAAATTTATACACAAATAATGTTATTAATTGATAATAATATACACTTAGTCTTACAATTAAGTAACTTTCTTCTGCAGAATCAGGCAAATCAATGTCTAAACTTTCTTCACATTCAGAAGGAAAAAGTCCTTTTGAATAGATTGTGGCCATTGGCAGTTAAACACAGCATCACTGTGATATACTGACTTTCATAACTTTTACTGGTAGTCTCGGCATCTCTGGCATAATTAAAATTGTGAATGTAATTTCTAGGGCATATTGCAGATTATATTGCAGATCTACAGTATCTACTTTGTCAAATTCATATTTTCCTTTATAGGGTTAAGAGCATTAACAGGCTTCATGGAGATCGGTATTTGAATCCAACAGCTGCCATTACGTGAATTTGACCAACTGTCTTTTCCGTCAGGACAGGCTAAGTCACGCTTCGGTATCAAGTGGCACCCGCACTTCAGTGGCTCACACAGCAAGGGTTCATTTCTCCCTCTAGCTGCATGTTCCCTTCCTATTTGCTACAGTGGTTTTGTCTTGTGGGCTCGGGAGACTTTTCAGAGCAAGCGACATCGAAGGCAAGACTGAAGGCGAAGTGGAGGCCTGCGGACGTGCTGGGGGCAAAGAGTTTCAGGCAGAAAAAGTGTGAGCGAAGGTCTGGAGGTTGGAGTTTGCAAACCGGGAGAACTAGGTTCTAGGGTTATGGCGTTACAGAGGCGTATTGCGTTCTTGAGTGACCAAGTATTTCTATGACCTTGAGAAATTTACTTTAAACTCCCGTGAACTCAGTTTACTCACTAACTGGGAAGAATGATAGTAACATTTCAGCATCAAATAGCCAATGATTAAACAAGACAATGCATGTGAAGATTTGTAACACATTTTCTGAAACATATTAAACAGTTTTTGAATATTTTGCTTGCCAGGATGTAAAATTGTGCACTCCATCAAATATAAACATAATGAAAAATTCAGTGAGAATCCCTCAGCACCAATACTCTTGGGTCTTAAGAGGAGGTGAAATATGTGATCTAGATGCCTTGTATTTCCCAATAAACAGTTGTAATTAGAAATGTTTTGTTTCCTTTAATTTCAAGTTTAATTTTTTTAATGAAACAAAATTTTTTCAGTAGCTACATACAAACCCTTTCTTGTGTTCTGCAGGAATATTAAAGCAAGTGAGATATATTATCTAGGGATCTGTAGCTCTCAAAGATTCTACAGCCTAATGGGAAAGAGAATCTACACCATACCGAATTTGCTCGGTGTCTATTTGCTAAGTGCTCCTGTCTATGCACAGTCGTTCTGAAATAAATTCATGTTTCTTCAGCCATCATAATGAATGCCTATTTATAATTGACTGTTCTTGCCAGTAAAGATAGCCAACAAAAATAAACATTCTCATTATTTTGTTTATTTCTCATTATTTGAGTTGTCATGATAACCAAATTAGACTGACTGATTAAAATCTGATTGACTGATTGATTTAATCAAGGTATTATGACCTCAAAAAAACCCCTCCATTAAATCAAATGGCTGATTTAACAATATTGTGTTCTTGGGTTGACATAACCTTTCTTTAAAATGAAAGTAGGGAGAGGAGACAGAGTGAGAAATTTAAAATGTTGGGCATTTATACTAAATAAAAGTTCTTTTAATTTCAGGATGTTCGTGATAGTTGACAGCTGCAATGAATTATAACATCTGATAAAGAAAGATAATGAAGAGCTCTTCTCTCTTCTGTGTTCAACTTCATAGAGCAAGAAATAACAGGCTTTTCATTAAAATGAGTTTTTTTAAAAATGTTATATTACAGTGTTGCAAAAGGTTTTTTATTCAACACTAAATGGAAGAGCATGTGTTTTTAAACATACATTTTTGGCACCTTTGGGGTATCGATTAGCGAGGCCTGGGTATTCTTCATGCTTCTTATTTTAATTGTGTAGTATCAACCACAGAGTGATGTTTTCCACTTAGCGATGTAAGATAGGAATTGGAGGAAAATTTTTCAATTTGCAGATAACATACAAAAGCATGATGTTGGGCCTCCCTTAACCAGGAATCCGGAGCAGCAGCAGGTGCCCACCACGCGGCCAGCTGCTCCTCTACAGTGCCAGCCCCGGCACCGGGTGGAGTCATGTGACTCACTCTTACCAGCAGAAAATGCCCACGTATGTCAAGAACAGCCATGCGTTCTTCTCTCTCTCCCTCTCTTTCCCTCGATCACATGTGTAGAAACAAAGTTCTTTGGGTTTGGCGCATTGGAGCACGGGAGACGCTTGGGACCTTTAGTCATTGCTTGGAGAAGAACCACACGACGAATCCGCTTGAACTGCGTCTGACGGTGATGCAAGCAAGAAAAACGCCCCTGAGGTCTGGGGTTTATTTGTGACGACAGCTAGCTTTGTGTCTTCTAGTCCCCTGTGGCTAAGACAAGGGACGCTCACCAAGCACTCAGACACTCCTTCACCCCTGCGGTTAGATTGGAGCCAGCAGCTGGGTTCTGCCAGGACACTCCTGGTAGATGTACAAGTCACCTCATCGAAGGACGTTTTCACTGAAGAATGTGAGTTTTTGAGGAGCTCTGTAATGGCTTTAGTGCCACAGCTGAATGCCAGACATTCTTTTCCTATGGTGCAATTTAGGAACATTGGACACATTTTAGAGAGGACAAGATTATTTCTCACAGAATATAAATGGGTGCTCTGTGGGACACCTCTGACTGAGAGCGGCTATTGGTGAAATCATGTAACATCATGTGATGGCTGATTTTCAATGTCACTTTGACAGGGCAGTATGCTGCTCAGATATCTGGTTACACGTTATTTCTGGTGTCGGTGAGGGCGCTGCTGGAAGAGAGTAGCATGTGACTCGGTGCACTGAGCACAGCACCTCCCCGGTGTGAGCCAGCCTCATCCAGGCTACTGGGGGCCCAGATAGAACCGAAAGCTAAAGGAAGGTTGATTCCTCTCTCTCTCTACCTGACTGCTTGAGCTGAGACATCATCACCCTTGCCCTGCCCCTGGACGGGGACATCATCGGCACCCCTGATCCTCAGGCCTTTGAACTGAGACTAGAACCACACCACCAGCTTTCCTGGATCTCCAGATTGCACACGGCAGATTGGGGGACTTTTCAGCCTCCATAATCATCTGAGCCAATTCCTTGTAATAATTCTCATTTATATGTCTCCTGTTGGTTCTATTTCTCTGGAAAGCACCTTAGAAAAGGAATTTGACTGTGTTCTTAAAAGAGTTGGAATCCTAAAACAATAGAGGCATGGTGTCTACCTCTGAGATACACTATATTGCATATGGATAAACAAAGTGGTAATATCGTTGCGCTGTAATGATTTCTGATGAATGTTGCAGCCCTGTGTCCAGAGCACTGTGTGAAACTGCCTTGTGGGGCGATGCAGGAATCGCGGGTAAAGCAACATTGCAGAAGATAATAGAACCTTCGATAGCACTGATGTTGACAGTCAGACACATTGGTAAGTCAGTCAGTTCCCTCAAGGTGTTAGCTCTCTGGAGGCGAGTTCTCCAGAAGAAGATTTAGACTTAATTAATGATAGATTAATTACAGTTCTTAATCACTCCACAGATGTGCATCAAGTCCAGACAGCCGTAGACCAAAGCGAGGAAAGAATCACTGAATACAGACCCTCGGGAACGTTTGCGCTGCCGCGACTGGATGCTGCAGCTGCCGCTTACGTTTATCCAGCTCCTCACGGCTTATCTTGAGTGTCTGGAGTGTGTGCAGTTTGATTGCTTACCTGGTTATACGCTGTTGCAAGGCCAGTAATGGCCATCGAACTACAAGTGATTGTTTTGTATAAGAAGACCTTGGCCATCTTCAGGGAAGTGAGCTGGGCAGGAGGGTTCATTCCAGCAGGCCTGGGCTGGGCCTGGCCTGTTTTGCTGAAGCAAGAGTTTTGTCTTTATTGCACTGACCCCTGGTCGAGCACTGAAATCTATTTATTAATAGTGTTGCTCTGTGGCCATGGGTTCCAGGCAAGTTTTGGGTGGTGCGTACCAGATTGTCAGCATTGTTTATTGACTGAAGTGAGTCCCAGTGACAGTCCCCAAAAGCTCTGCCCCTGGGGCTGCTTGCATAGTAGGAATATGCCCACATGACCAGAAGGGTAAGAAGCTCTGCCTGAGACTCTATTTTGGGATCCCTGGTTCCATGGTGTCCCGTGCACAGTGGCGGTTCCTGATCCGAGAGAGGAGGCATGTGCTGGTGGTGCTGCTGGTGCTGGTGCTGGTGCTGGTGCTGCGAGTCCTCAGAGCCCAGGGGAGGGCGATTGATTAGAACTTGCCCCTCTCTGCCCCCAGACCCCTTGCTGCCAGGCAGCCTCTGGCTGTGGTTCATATCCTGACTTTAATGCTGTAGCTACCTCAAATCCTTTCCCTGTAATAAATTGAATATTTTGTAAGAGTGGCCATTTAGGATCCTGAGAGTCTTCTTTAGTAATCGGATCCTGTCTAACTGCCTTTGTTAATGCAGGTTCTGTCTCCGCTCCACCTGAGACAGAGCCTGACCTGTGGGACACATCCTCGACACAGGAAATGAACAAAATACCTACCTACCCTTCTTTGGTGGGGAAAGAAGTCAAAATGATTTAAATAAATATTAGCAAATATAATTAAGCTACATTGGTTAGCTTAAATAAAATAAAATCAATTTTTTTCATCTTCAAGGACAAATTTAAACACTAATAGAGAGAAAGAACAACTCCAAAGTCTATTTGTAGGTATTGGCTTATTATTAGTCCTTAATAGTAATATTAATAGCTAAAATCATTGAGTATCTACTCTGTGCTAGGCACTGGGCTAAGCGCTTAATATTTATTTGTTCATTCATCCATTTGCATAAACAGCAAATACTTGTTGAGCACCTACTTGGTGGTGGGTAATGTTTTAGATGCTGGGGAGACGTATCTCAGCCACTCCACGAGTTGATGACACGTCCTCATTTTAGACATAACAATACCGAGCTTTACTGAGGTTAACCTGGATCAGATTGTGTCACACAACAGCTCCAGGAATCCAGTCCCACCCCTTCAAAACTGTGCTTAGACTCCACGAGGCACAGTGCCCTCCCTGAGAGGTGGCAGGATAATGCTCTGCCCGCCATCTCCCAAGGGAAGCAGCTGAGGACCAAAGGAGGCGATGTGCGCCAAGCACTCTGCAAGTTGTGAGGGCTGTATGAAGGCATAATTATTACATGCTTAAAGAGTGCCTTTGCGACACAAACCAAGTAATATATTTCTAAATTTTTTTTCATTGTTTGCTTTTCCTCTTTAGCAATCAGTGGTAGTCAATTTGAAGCAAGAAGCATAAAGATGCTTCTTCTAAGAAGAGTAGCTTCAAGCCCTGTAGCCAAAGTCTTTATTACTTCATGGCAGATGGTGGCACAGCCGCAGAGCCATGTCCCCGGCAAATAGAAGACCATAGCTCTTGAATCAGACTCTGTTCATTACCCATGCAATTTGATTTTGCATTTTGACCTTAAAAATCATGAGTCATTGTGATAGGTTTTAACCAGTATGGCTCTGCCCAAAGGCAGAAAAATGGATTTAATGACCTTCTGAATCCTGCCCTCCCAGACTGAGAATTGTGTTGTCTGTAAATGCTTTCTGAACTAATTATAGCAGAACATCTACCAGGACTAAAAATGAATTTCAAAAATATAAAATGACTGTGTCTCCACATTTTAGGCACTAAAAGTTTCCGTTTGACTGTTTCTCCAGCATATTGACTTGAATAAAAAAAAGATAAACAATTTTTTAAAATTTAAAATAAGATTTCAAAGTTACAGATCAGCTTGATGCTTACACAATAGCAATTACTATGTAATTAAAAGTCAGATGGCCCTGGTCATAAATGTCACAGAGAAGACTGCCTCTCGGATGGATGATTTTCAGGAGGTATCACTAAGTACTGGAAATGCGTGAACAGCCTTGAGTTATACAAAATCCTTTCCTCAGGACACCACTTAATTAAAGAAGCACAATGTATCGTTTTCAAAATATTTCAGGCCTTTGCATAAAGCTTCAGAAATCTGGCTAGAGAACCAGGGTACAAGATGTTTGGAAAAGAGCTGTTTAATCAGCCATGACATGGTGGTTCTGGAGTCCTGTATTTACTTGCACTTGATTTTTCAAACTCTTGCTACCAGTGAGCAGCTGAGAAAGGGAACATTTTCTGCACCTAACAGCTGCCATTACCTCCTATAGGATTGCGACGGGTTGAATTGTGTCCCTCCAAAGACAACCTGAAGTCTTAACTCCCAGTACCTCAGAATGTGACCTAATTTGGAAATCAGGTATTTACAGAAGTAATGGAGTTAAAACGAGGTCATTAGTTCAGGTACTAATCCAATATGACTGTGTACTTATTTAAAAAAAAAAGGTGGTGGTTGGATTTAAACACAGAGACAGACATGCATAGAGGAAGGACGATGCGAGGAGACATGGAGAGAAAGTCACGTGGAGGTGGGCATTGCCCTGCCCTGGACCAACGGACTCTGAGGCTGCCAGCAACTGGGGGGCAAAGAGGGGTCCTTCCCCTCCAGGGGTCGGAGGGAGCATGAGCCTGCTGACACCTGGGGCCCCCAGAGCCATGACACAATACATTTCTGCCATTCTAAGATGCCCAGTTTTTGGTACTTTGTGTCCGCTGCCCTAACAAACTAATACAAGAATCTTTCTAAAGAAATCAATTTAGCGCCATCATTAAGAGGAAGGTTTCAAAGCCAGCTAGTATTTCCCGACCTTCCAGCCCTAGGCACGGAGGGCGCAGTGCGTGGAGACAGGCTGGGTCCACCTTTCAGCTCGCATCCAGGCCAGGGAAGGCAAGGGACAAGTACCTGCTGTACAAAGTGAGTTCAGAATTGGTCAGTGCTACAGAGACATACAGTAGAACAATAGCTGAAGAGAGCTGTGCTTGGCCGTTTCAGCTGGTGGCATCAGATGCCTCTCTGGAAAGGTTCCGTTTGAGCAGAGACACAAATAGTAAAGAGGAATAGCCCTGTGAATGTCTGCGGAAAGAGGATTCCAGGCAAAGGGATGGGCAGCAGAAAGGCCATGCAGCAGGAACAAACCCGCTACATTCCGGGAACAGCGAGAGGAGTCTGGCAGGAAAGGCCTGAACTCAGGGGACAGTGACAGGAAGAGACATTTGACTGCTTGCAGAGCCAGGTGTGCCACCGTGAAGAACCTGGATGTTAGTCATAGGTAAGAGAAAATCACTGGAGTGTTTTAAGCAGAGGATCGATGTGACTTGTTTACATTATGACATTTCTGGCTACAGTGTAAAAATAAATGAGGTGCGCGCAGAAGCAGGAGAAGCAGCAGTTGAGGAGAGAGAAAATTGGCCGGGGCTGGTGTGTCGGGAGGGAGAGCCGTGGTCATATTAGGAGCTATAGTTGGGGTGCAGGACTGGCTGATGAATTCAATCTAGCTGGCGGGGGTGAAGAAAAGAAGGAATCCGCGGTGACTCTTTACTCTCTGACATGCAGCTCAGCGGTGACGCCATCACCTGAGATGGAAAGGAGTGGGGCTGGAGGGAGAGAGAAAGTGGAGCTGAGAGTTCCAACTTGGGCACCTCGAATTCGCAGCGTCTGCGAGTCACGTGCCCGGGACTGTGGAGTAAGCAGTTGTCGGAGACTTAGGAAAGAGATTAGCACTGCAGATGAGACTTTGGGACTGGTCCCCAGGTGGGTGGTGGTTCCATCACGTACCTAGATGAAATTACCTAAGGCAAGAGTAAAGACAGGGAAGAGAGTGGAAGAGCACGGGCTGGGCCTTGCCGCCACGGGGAGGTGGGCAGAGAGGAGGGACCAGCAGAGGGTTGCAGAGAGGTGCCCGCCGTGCTGGTGGTGGCACAAAGAGACATCCTTGCCCTGGTTTCAAGTTTCCTTGCAGAGGGAACTTCGCTAGAGTGACACTTTTGGCCTGTTGCAAGCCCCGTGCTCCTCGCAGGGGACGCATGAGTTGACTCATCCCCAGTGAAAATCCATTGGTCCCACTTCTCAAGTTAGTGCGTGAATCTATTAAAAGTCTGCAAACGCTGGGAATTGTTTCCTCCCTTCTTCCCTTGCTGTGCCAGACGGGGATGAGGCGGAGATCCTGGGTTAGCATTTCTACTCTAGAGCTACACCGTCCTTTAGGAAGGCTGCCCTACGGTCTAAACTGGAGTAGAAGGCAAGCAGTGTCAGTGAGCCCTTTGGCCAACAATGGAAAGATTTATCTACAATGAATTTTCAGTAATGATGATGAAAATTTTGTTTCTGTTGGCCTGTCTCAAGGAAGTCTACCTCAATTGACTCCATACGTGGAGAATAAAAATACGCTGTATATTTACCTGCTAAAAACATACAGTTTGGATATTGGCAAGAAAGATTCAGGAGAGTGAAACTGAATGTTGGGGTGTGGGAGGGAGAATTGAAATAGGAGGAGCCAAGACCTGGAGTAGGCTGGACATGAAGTCTCCCACTGCGCCAGAAGAGAAAGCGGAAAGCACTACAGGTGCGGATGAGGCAAAAAGATTGTCCTGGGACCACATCTTGGCTCTATCATGTTCAGCCAAGCTAGATGGCTTTGAGAGTAGTAGTCTCTCTGAGTTTTCTTTTTCTTGTTTGTAAAATGGGAATAATAATCCTTATCACCATAATTTGTTGTGAAGCATACATGAGGTTTCACATGCAAAATATAATACCTAGCAAAGAGTCTGGTTCCTTATAATTGGCAAATAAATGATAATATCTGCAATAATGTACCTATAATAATAAATCCATACATCAGGCCAGGCCAAGTATAGAAAAGTGTGAGGGCAAATGCAAACATCCTTCCGGTGTCCACAAAAGTTGTCAGATTTGTAGTTTGCATATCCATAAAGCCTGAGGAATCTTTGTAGAAGTTTCACTATAAATAACTTTTCAGATCTTTCTTCAGTGAAAATTCTTTTTGGTGTTCACTTCAAGCAGGTGTTCTTACTCTTGGGAACTCTGAGCGATCTGTAAGAGATGATTGGTCTATTTCACATTTTCAGTTCCAGGAAAATTTAACTCCACTTAGAAATGGAAAAACCTGTAGGGACTCTGAGAATGGACATATTTTGCCTCTTCTAATTTTCTCTTTATTGATCATGTAGTTTAGACAGAGGTCCTTCCAAAGCTTCAAATTGCAGTGACTTTTCTGCAGCAGGATGCAATGAAAACTGCAGGGCTGCTTTATGAGAGCACATTGACTATTCTATTTCTTTTTATTGCTTATTGGATTGTTGGAATATTATTCTTTTGTAAAATGTCTGCCCAAGTCTTTTGTCAATTATTTTTTGGGTTATTTGTCTTTTCACTGTTAAGTTTTAGAATTTATTTGCATATTTTAGACACAAATTCCTTATTAGATATAAATATTGTAAATACATTTTCACAGTCAGTGGCTTGTTTATTTACTATCTTCATGATATAAAAGCCCGACTTATGGATTATTTCTTTTCACACTAGAGCATTTTGGCCTAGTGTAAATAATCTTTGACTACCATGAGAGTAAGAAGATGTTTTCTATGTTTCTTTGAGAAGCTGTATGGTTCTTTTACCATGAAGCCTACGGTACCTCTCTATTAATTGTTATGAATGGAACAAGGTAAGGCTTAAGGTATAGACAGATACTTACATCAGGTTTGTTGAGGTATAATTTACAGGCAATAAAGTTCACCTTTTTAAAGTATATTTGATGGGTTTTAACAAAAGTATACAATTATATAACCCCCACCACAATTGAGGTATAGAGCATATTTATCAACTCAAAGTTTTCCACTGCCTCTTTTCAATCAGTGATTTCCTCTCACCCCTATCCCCTGGCAACTGCTGACATGGTTTTTGTCCCTTTAGTTTTGTTCTTTCTAGAATGTCATATAAAGGGAATCATACAATAAATAGTCTTTTCTGTCTGATTTCTTTCACATAGCACAATGCTTTTGACATTCATCCACATTGTTGCTTGGGTCAGCAGTTCATACTCTATCGTGTTGAGTAGAATGCAAGTGTCTGGATTTACCACAGTCTGTTTATTCATTCGCCAGTTGATGGATATTGGGTCGCTTCCAACTTTGCCGTCGTAATAGAGCTTCTGTGTACAGGTCATTGTGTGGATATATATTTCCATTTCTATACGTAAATCATATGGAAAGTATATGTTTAAAATAATAAGAAACTGTCCAACTGTCTTCCAAAACTGACCATGCCGTTTTACTTTCTGCCAGCAATATATGAGAGTTTCTTTCAGTTGCTCACACCATCCCCAATGCTTGGTATATTTTAGTTTTTTAAAATTTTAGCCATTCTAACAGGCATGCAGTGATATCTCCTTGTGGCTGTAATTTGCATTTCCATGATAACTAATAACAGTGGTTATCTTTTCCTTTGGTTATTGGCCATTTATATATCTCATTTAGTGAAATCTTCCTGCAAACACTATTTTTTAATTGAATTGAATTGTCTTCTTACTATAGAGTTATAAGAATTCTTCATGGGGGCTGGAAAAGGGTGGATTAGGGGTGACCTCCTGGCTCTCTGCTCCCACAGCGGGAGGTGAAGAACACGGACACCCACACGCGAGTGAGGCGCTCTCCCACAGGATCGGCTTTGCGAATCTGCAAAGAAGCAGCGAGGGACAAGCAGCGCCGCAGGTAAAGTAAGGAGAACCGGAAAAACACCCGCAAATACCGGAGAGTGTGGGACAAAGGGAAGTGAAGCGCAGGTCAGCC
>CAUYSK010037580.1:0-10267 GCA_963575035.1 Avahi laniger
TGTTTGTTGGTGTTTTGTGGAGGAAGACAGGGGACTAGGAATTGAGTTCTGGACATGTTAAATTTGAGATGCCTATTAGAAAGCTAAGTGAATTAATCAAGTAGGCAGTTGGATGTAAGAACTTGAAGTTTAGGAGAGAAGTCAGAGCTGATTTTGGAGACATCAGTGAGGTTATATTTAAAACATGAGATGCCGTGAGACCCAGCCCCAACTTCTCTCCCCAATCATTTATCTGGCTGTCTATTTGACATCTCCATTTGGATACCTAAAAGACAATTCCAGCTCAACATGCCCCAAACTGAACATCTGATCTTAACTCCCCTAAACTGTTCCACCCACAGCCTCCCCCATCTCCGTTGATGAGAGCACCATTCTTTCATTGCTCAGACAAAAACCAGGGAGTCAGACTTTACTTTTTCCTCTCACCTCCCACATTTAATCTGTCAGGAAATCCTGTTGGCTCTGCCTTCAAAATATATCCAGAATCTAATCCAAACACTTGTCACCAGCTTCACTGTTACCATGCTCATCAGAGCCCCCATTAGTTACTTCTTGCCTGGGTTACTGCCTCCTAACGACTTCTGCTTCTTCCGCTGCCTGCCCCCACCCCCTACCAGTCTATTCTCAACATAGGAGCTAGAGGGATTCTTTTAAAATGTGTCAGATCAGGTCCTTCTTCAGCTCAAAACCCTCGGGTAGCTGGCTGCTTCATTCAGACTAAAAGACAAAGTCCTGATAACGACCTACAGGATCTGACCCAGAGCCTCCACCTGTGACCCCATCTCTTATTGTTCTCGTGCCATCACTCACTTTGCTCCAGCAACACGGGTCTCCTTGTCGTTCCTCCAACATGCCAGACGTACTCCTGCCTTTGTCCCCTCTGCTTAGAGTGCTCTTCTCTCAGCTATCTCCCTGTCTCTGTCCCTTACCTTCCTAAGATTTTGCTGAGACTCTTTTGGGCTGGGTGAAGGGTACAGGTGAAAAGGTTACAAGGGTCCTGGACCAAGGCAGGGAATGAACGCATATTTAAAAAGTGGCACGTTCTATAGTGACAGTCCTAAAAAACTGGAAGTTAGAGAAACTGTGTAGTTACTTGTTTGTTCATTCATTCATTCACTCAATCATCAGATGCTTTCTCTGCATCCACAACACAGAAGATACTGGGAGTATCGATGCTGTGTCCAGACAGAGCCTTTCTGAGTTAAAAGGTGAGATGTCCAAGCGGATGAAAGAGGTGGTATATTCTTTGAGCAGGGCATTTGTCTCCGTCTCACAGCACCACCCACATATCGTAGGAGCAGCCAGATGTCTCAGAGGTGGGAAGAGTGAAGTGAATCAGCGGCTGCCCCTCCGGCACATACTGCCCTTTCGCTGCTCCGGAGCGCTGGGCCTGCCTTGGGTCAAGAAGGGCACAAATGCAGGATCAGAGCACCGAAGCTTCCCGAACAACAGCGTAGGGAAGCTGTGCAGCTGACACCCTGCTCAGCTTTCCCTTCTGGTCCTCATCCCCTGTGAACTGTCTGAGCCAGTCAAGTCCTAGGGCGGGACATGTCGGCCGGTGGAAGGGAAGCCGGGAAGACCTACCAATTAGACCAATTAGAGATTCAACGGGTTAATCAGCAGGTTTTTCAAACATGCAAGTCCCCCAAAGGACTGAGATGGATGGGTACCAGCATTAGCAGAGCCCCAGAAAGGGTTAATAATTATAAGAAATAATTATTAAATATGAAAACTTAAGTTTTAGTAGAAATATCTTTGTTAATGAGGTGGATGGGAATGTGTGGTGTTTTTTTTTTTTTTTGGAGACAGACTCTAGTTCTGTCACTCTGGCTGGAGTGCAGTAGTGTCATCACAGCTCACTGTAACCTCCAACTCCTGGGCTCTAGTGATCCTCCTGCCTCAGCCTGCGGAGCAACTGGGACTACAGGCACTCACCACCACACCCAGCTAATTTTTCTATTTTTAGTAGAGATGGGGTTTTGCTCTTGGTCAGGCTGGTCTCAAACTCTTGACCTGAAGCAATCCTCCTACCTCGGCCTCCCAGAGTGCTAGGATTACAGGCATGAGCCATTGCTTCTGGCCAGGACCATGTTTTTATTAGTCCACATACTGGTGGTTAAATATTACCTTTTTCACATAAATAAGAAGATGAGATTGGAAGGAGTTTTGTTGTTGCAGATTTTCTCAATTATTTGAACCCCTTCTGAGTTATATGCCCCAAATCACAAAGCAATCTGTTATCAAAAATTAGCTATAGGCTAAGCATAGTGGAATACAAAAATTAGCCAGGTGTAGTGGTGTGTGCCTGTCGCTCCAGCTACTCGGGAGGCCGTGGCAGGAGGATCACTTGAGCCCAGGAGTTTGAGGTTGCAGTGAGCTATGATATTGCCACTGCACTCTAGCCTGGGCAACAGAGAGAGAGACCCTGTCTCAAAAAAAAAAAAGAAAAAATTAACTTTAATAACTTGTCAGCTGAAAAGTCAATTTTCAGTTTTGTTGAAATCAAAAGAATTGAAAACCACCTGACTTTCAAAATGATTTGTTACCCAGTTAGACTCATTTACTTGTCAATTTCTGAAAAAGCATATCAAGAAAGGTCTCACCAAGACTTAACAAATTAATATCACTTATATTTTTTATTCTTTTATATAGAAACACAGTATTTAGCCCAGTATACTCAGAAAATAACTGGAAACATAAAAATATTAATTTTAATATATCTTGCCAATATAATTTAAAAAAAAAATAAAGTGCTCTATCTACTATGGGCTTTAAATATAATTTGTCAAAACCTTGGAGCTACAGAATTGACTCATTCAACTTAGGAAAATGTCTGCCATATAACCAAATTGATGAAACCAGCCTTGTTATCAAATTAATCAGCCCATCAGGCTTCGTTTTCCAATTTGAATAAATGTGCGTTTCCCTATCTCTTGTCTGAATTCTAGTTCTAAATTGAATAGCTAAAAGGGGCAGAGAGCCTTGCCCTGAGTTTATTCCTGGATGATATAAGGTGCTGCCACACTCAGTATTTCCTACTGAACTTCTCTTTGTTTTGTCTGATAGGATTCTGTCTTGGAAGCAATGCATTCTTTCACAGTAGCCTGGAAATGGCAGAAGGAATAAAGCTCGTCATAATTCCTCTGTCCCATTCTACAACATATCTAACATCTCAACATGCGCCAAATTATTCCATTTCCAATGTGATTCAAATTTAACATAAATATGTATAAGACAGGAAGCCTACTCTAGGTGTCCTGTTTAAAGAGATGAATTTTTCATATCCTGGGTTAATTTTTTTTTTTTTTTTTTGCATGACACCAGCCATGGGCTTCTTTATTGAGCACCAGATTTTCAGTACAAGTTGCCATAGAAGGAGGGTTTCAGATTCAGCTACGCCCACCAGCAAGGACCCTGGTCCCTGAGAAGGGCACATAATCAGAGGAAAGATATGGCCATGCCGAGGTATATGTGTGTACAGAAACAGGCACACGGGCTTCGAGAGCAGTAGTAGCTGACCATCGAAATCAGTCTTCTTGGAAGGAATAAATGCAAGTGTTGCTTGATGCCACAGAGTTGTGAAGACTCCACAGGGTAAGGGCTTGGAGAGGTGGCCATGGCATCTTCAGGGGTGCTGCCTCTCTGCAGTGGCTGAACTTGGCATCCCATAGGCTTTATAGAGCAGGTCGAGAAGTTCTGTCTTATCATCTTCTGGGAGGAAGCTGGACTTTGCCGCATTAATGTTCAGTCTCTTAAACTCCTCTTCGGTAAAACCCACGTCCTGTTTGGTCATCTGGTAATCGGTGTTGAGGGTAGACTTGAAGACGAGTGGGTCATCTGTGTTGAGTGAGTAGTTAGCCTGGTCATTTTTGAACCGAATGACCGCGTGCTCCGTTTCCGGCTTCCAGGCACCAGTGAGGTAGCTGGACCAGGGGCAGACCTCAAAGTGCATGTTTTCCTGCCGCAGCCTGTTGTAAAGGGCCTTGTCTTCCAGATTCCTTTCTTCTGTAAAGAGAAGGGGGATTTTGAAAGAGGAGGTGAGAAAGGACAACAGGCTTGATGGTAGACACTGAAGGTGCATCTTTAGGTCAATTTTGGGCAAAAGTACCTTTGGAAGTCAAAGATCCCCTTAAACTAATCCCCTCAAACTGTCCACACCCCTTGATATCCTCGTTTAAAGACCATTATCTCAAAGCACAGTTCTGATCACCAATTTCCCAACCAAAGACTTCAATGGCTTCTCCTTGCCTGCAGTGGTAGCTCCTAACCTGATTATCATCAGAAGCATGGGTCACACCGCCAAAGAATATAATTCGGGATTGCTGGCGGGGGCTCCAGAGCATGCATGTGTACCCAGCTTCCCAAGTAATTCTGATGATCAGGAAGACTAAAACTTCTTGATGACAACGTGAGCTCCTCGTTTACAGCCTCTCTGTCCACCCCAGCTGTATAATCGTCAATGACTCCAACATCCAGGCCTCTCAATTCTTTAACATTCTAGCTGCCAGTGACATTCTCTCCACTCCTCTCCATTCCTATGGATACACCCTGGACCTTACCACCAGAATCTTCACCACCTCTAAATTCTCCACCTTCTCTAGCTCACTTGTTCTAGTCACTTCATGTTGTTGGAAGCAGAATAAAGGTCTCCCAAAGATGTTCACATCCTAATCCCAGGAACCTGTGATTATGTAACCTTACCTGGCAAAATGGACTTTGCAGAGGTAATTAAGGTTACAGACCTTAAAATAGGTAGATTAGCCTGGTTTATCCAGTTAGGTCCAAGCTAACCACATAAGTCCTTAAAAGTCAAGAACTTTTCTCCAGCTGGAGTCAGAAAGATGCAACAAAAGAGTAAAGCAGAAGAGATGTGGCCGAAGGGGGAAGTCAGAGAGATTTGAGGTGTTAAAAGGACTCCGAGTGCCCTTGCCGGTTGGAAGGTGGAAGAGGCAACATGACAAGGAATGCAAGGGGTTTTAAGAAGGTGACAGAGGCTCCTGGCTGACAGCTGGAGAGGAAATGGGCACTTCAGCCCTGCAACAACAGGGAACTGAATTATGCCAACAACCCGAATGAGCTTGGAAGCAGATTGATTCCAGAGAGGAATGCAGTCCCGCCAACACATTGATTTTAGCCTTTGAGAGATTCTAAACAGCGGGTCCAGATGAGCCATATTGTATCTGGACTTCTTTTTTTTTTTTGTAGAGACGGGGGGTCTCACTATGTTGCCCAGGCTGGTTTCGAACTCTTAGCCTCAAGCGACCCTCACACCTTGGCTTCCCAAAGTGCTAAGACTACAGGCATGAACCGCCACGCCCGGCCAAGGTGCACCTGGACTTCTGCCCTCCAGAAATATGAGGTAATAAGTGGGTGTTGCTCCAAGCCACTAAGTCTGTGGTATTTTCTTATGGCAGCAATATAAATGAATATACTGTGCTACAATCATTTGTCCTTATTACGTTCTGAGATATTGACCCACCACTTTATCAGTACTGATCAGTCTCCTCCTGTCTTTACTTCCCTTCTTTTTCAATTTAGATTCTCTAGTCTGCCATTATAATCGTCTCATGTAAGTATCCTCAGCTGTCTTGTTCCTTTCTCCATTTATTGCAGTGCTGCTCAGACTTGACTGGGCAGAGCATCAGAACACACACTGCTGGGCCCCACTCCCAGAGTTTCTGATTCAGGAGTTCTGGGTGGTGTCTGAGAATGTGCATTTCTCACCAGTTTTCAGAGATTCTGATGCTTGCCAGTGCGGGGACCACACATTGAGAACCACTGCTTTGCTGTAACAATCACCCTCATTGCGCTTGACTCTGTCTTCTCTGCACCTGCAGCCAAGGAGCTGGGTTTGCTCAAGAAAAATCACCAAACTGGGTCTCTTGCTTTCACTTAAATTCGTGACTACAGACCCTAAATGGGCCCTCAATAACTGCCAGGCTGTCCTTTCCCGTTTCCCTAGTAAAGTCCCTTTGTCTTTCCCATACCCTGTCTGTCCTCTCTTCTCAAACCTCCCAAGTGCTGCCACCGCTCCGTGGCAGCAGATAACCTTACCTCCCACACTTCAGTGAGGAACTAGAGGCCAGGAGATGGGAACTCCCTTGTCTGCCCACCACAAGGCTCTACCCCAGCCTGAGGCTGCTCCTTCTTCCCTCCTGTTACGATGGAAGCACAGACCTCTGCCCATCATCGGCCAGTCTCTCCTCCCTCTCCGCACCCCTTGCCCTCACCTCTCCAAGAACTCTGCTTCTTCAATCGCCTCCTCTTTCCTCTGCTGTTAATGTATGTGTCGGTCTGGAATATTCTCTGTATCCCCATCTTCAACCCTCCCTTCAACCTACATCCTTTCCCGGCCACCGTTCAATTTCTCCACTCCATGCACAGCAAAAATTCTCAAACAAGTTGTCAACTCACTGTGTGTCTACCTCCTTACTTTCCATTTTCTCTTTTTTAAAAGATGTATGGAACGTGTATTCATAGAATAAATATTACATCAGCTACTTGCCGTTTGTTGACTATCTTCCCATGGCCCCCACTTTCATGGAGTTCATGGACAAAGCCCCTAAATATGGTGTTTACAGTTGATGACAAATGTTGTGCAAAAACCAGAGGGATGTGACGGCTTCCATGACTCATAAGGACATTCCAGAAATACATACCGAGCAGCCACAATGAACCAGGAACAGTTCTAGGCACTGAGAATCATACTCCAGTGAAGAAAGCAAAGACTCCTGTCCTCGTGGAGTGTATATTCTGGTGGGAGAATACAGAAAATAAGTGCAACAACAATAAAATGTTACACATATATTAGTGATATGTACTATAAAAAATAGAGAGAGGAGTGTGTGTAGAGTGATTAAAATTTTTAATAGGGTGGTCAAGGAAGGCCTCACTGAGAAGGTGCATTTGTCTAAGAACCCAAGGGAGGAGAAGGAATCAGTTGTGCAGATATCTGGGGAAGAACATTCCAGGCAGAGAAAATGGCAGGGGGAAGACCTCAGGGCGGAAGCATGCCTGGCTGGTTGGAGTAACTGCAAGAAACTGCAAGGAATGACAAGGAGGTCAGTCTGCCTGGAGCTAGGTGAGCAAGAAGAATGAGCTCCTAAGAGATGAACCCAGTGTCATAAAGGGGCTGGATCTTTCCTCTGAACTCCTCTTTCCTCTGGCAGTGCAGGGGTTTGGCCGCTGGCCTTAGTTTGCTGGCCCCTGAGGCCTTGCAGGTTGTTGTAAAGATTTTGGCTTTTACTGTGAGATGAGACACATTGGAGGACTCTGAGCAAAGGAGTGATAGGATCTCTCTTACTTTTTTTTTTTTTTGAGAGATAAGATCTTGCTCTGCCACCAGGGCTGGAATACAGTGGCATGATCACAGCTCACCGAACTCCCTGGGCTCAAGTGATCTTCCTGCCTCAGCCTCCAGAGTAGCTGGGACTACAGGCGTGTCGCCATGCCCAGCTCCCCGCTCACATTTTGAAAGGATTTTTTAGCAGTTGTATGGAGAACAGGCTGCGGCAGAGTGGGGGTGTGGTCAAAGGAGGAAGGAATACTAGAGTTTAGGTTATGTATTGTAACATAATAAACTACCCTATAACTTAGAGGCTTAAACAACAAACTTTTAATTTTTTCTCATGGTTGTGTGGGTCAGTGATTCAGACCAAGCACATCAGGGCTAGCTTTTCTCTGTACCACGCAATTTCTGCTGGGTCTGATATGTCCAATAGGCTTCTACATTCGCATGTGTTGCACCTTAGCTAGGATGGCTCATACGGGTAGGGGTCGGCTGCAACTGCTCCACTGGGGTTGTGTGTCTGTGGTCTTAGTTCTTGCTGTTGGTTGGATTCCTCAGTTCACCTCCCGGTGGTTTCATAGCCTCTCCCTCCACACATTGTTCCACCAGAAGGATAGCTAGATTTCTTACATGGCTCCCAAAAATGTGCGGGTAGAAGCTGTCATGTAAGCCATCATAAGGCTTAGGCTTACCACCAGCAGACATCGGTTCTGTCACATTTTCTTAGTTAAAATAGGTCACAGGGCGAGCCCAGATCTGAGGGTAGGGGACCACTCAAGGATATGAATATAGGACTTGTAGTTCACTGAGAACAACCAAAGTGGCAGTCCAATACCACTGAATTGAAATCTCTTTCAATAATCTAGGCAAGATGTGGTGGTAGTTTGGACCAGGGTATTAGCAATGGATTTGGTGAGAATTCACTGGGTTCTGGATATATTTTGAAGGTAACGTGTAGAGGATTTGCAGATGGCGTGGTATGTGGTGTGAGAGAGAGAAATCAAGGATGACCCTGAGGTTTTGAGATTGAGCACTGGGAAGAATGCCATTTACTAAGAGGCAGAAGACCAAGGAAGGAGCAGGTTTAGGGGACTATCAGGATTGCCAGTTTGGAATTTTAAGTTTGAGATTTCTATGGGACATGCAAATGGAGATAGCAAGGAGCATGTGAACCATAACATATTTGGAGAGGTCTGGTGTGTCACATAATTTACAAGTTGTCAGTGTATAGACGATATTTAAAGCCATGAGAAAGGCTAGTATCAGTAAGGCAGCTTGAAAGCAAGAAAATTCCCGGGTGCCAGAAACTGAAAAGGAGCCCAAAGATAGCATGGTGAGCAGAATTCAAAGCTGGGGCAGACTAGGTCTTCTGCACTGAGGGTAGGATTCGTGCTGAGATGGCAACAGATGAGGCCTTCGCCCTAATATGACCTGCAGCTGGAGTGAAGGTCCCATCATAAAATATGAAAAAATCCATTACATTCTGGCAGAATGAATGAAAATTGGGACTCCACAGAGAAATTTCAGAACCTTGTGGACAAGGAGATGTTCCTAAAACCTTTCAGAGAAAAGGAATAGTTTTCTACACAGGCTCTAGGATCAAAATGCATCTGAATTCTCTGCTTTCTTATGGAAACCTGGAAAGCAATGGAGAAATACTTTCAAAATACTGAGGAAAGAATTATTTTCAACTCGGGATTCTAACCCTACCAAGATATCAAGTGAGAGTAGAAAAAATATTTTCAGGCATGCAAATTTCAGAAAATGTTACTTCTAATACACTCTTGGGACACAGTGGGAGAATTTGTTCCACTAAAACAAGGAGATAAACCGAGAGGGAGGACGAATGGGAACCAGGAGACCAGGTATTTATCAAAAGAGAGAGGTGAGGAAATCCCCAAAATGATAGTGAAGGGAGATTCCAAGATGATGATTACACTGCGGGCTCAGAGGACACCCAGTCCATACGGGAGCAAGTCAGAAGGCTACAGGAGAGACTTCCTTAAGTAGGTAAAATGGCTAGAATGCACTATGTGAATAAATGTACTTGAAAGGAGATTTATGCAGCTGGAGGAAAGTTTGAATACATTAGGATAAGTATATGGCAAACGAAGCAAATAAAAACCTAGGCAATTTTTCAAAGGGAAAACAGAACTAAACATAAAATTTGCCAGTTGATCGTAGTAATAGCTTCACGATTTTGGAGATGTTAAAATGTGAACAAATGTATGTTTTAAAATCAAAATCTTATAGTTCATTTTGTTAAGAGGCCTATAAACGTTAAGCATCTTTTAGTTTTCATATGCTGAAACTTTTTTTCTCTCTCCCCAGCACTCTTGAATGATAATTTGGTTGAATGTAAATTTCTTTCATTTCTAGGGCTTTTTCTTCAATTTTGGGGAAAAAAAGTAGTAATTTGCTCTTCAAATATTGCTTTTCCCACCATTCTGTCCAATTTCTTTTTTGAATTCCTATTATTTTATAAATATTTGAAACTTTTAATCTGTTCTCCTTTTTTTTTTTTGAGACAAGTTCTCGCTTTGTCGCCCAGGCTGGAGCGCAGTGGTGTAAACATAGCTCACTGCAACCTGGACCCTCAGGTTCCAGTGATCCTCCCACCTCTGCCTCCTGAGTAGCTGGGACTGCAGGAGTGTGTCACCATGCTTGGCTAATTTTTAAATTAGTTTTTGTAGAGACAGGGTCTCATTATGTTGCCCAGGCTGGTACAAACTGTACTCTATGATTTTAAACTCTTTTTTTTGTTTGTTTTTGAGACAGAGTCTCACTTTGTTGCTCGGGCTAGAGTGAGTGCCGTGGCGTCAGTCTAGCTCACAGCAACCTCACACTCCTGGGCTCAAGCCATCCTCCTGCCTCAGCCTCCCAAGTAGCTGGGACTACAGGCATACACTGCCATGCCCAGCTAATTTTTCTATGTTATTTTTAGTTGTCCAGCTAATTTCTTTCTATTTTTAGTAGAGA
>CAUYSK010037583.1:0-16319 GCA_963575035.1 Avahi laniger
TACAACTAAAGGACACGGGGAGCACTAAAGGGAGGGAAGGGCATGCCTTTAACCTGCATTTGGGTGAGGCAAAGACATAAAGTGTAACTAGAATGTTTGTACCCTCACAATACCTTGGAATAATAATAATAAAAAAAAAATCAAAAAAAAAAAAAGGAATTTTAATTCTGAATGAAAGGGACATTTATTCTTAAGGAAGGGGTAGGATGAAATGATCCAGACATTACAATATTTGATTCATACTTAATAGCCCTAAAGAAATATTAATGTGTGGTAAGGAATAAATAACATGCTCCCCAGATGACATCACAGAGAAGGATGGAGTTTTTTCCAACATGTTCAATTCAAGCCTTTACAAAGTATAAATTTTAATTTTCATCTAGTCTTTGTATTGGCAAGACTTTACTAAGTTTGAGGGATAGTGCTACACAAGTTCAACTGTTCTGCATAAGAAAATTGAAAAAAAGAAACCAAGGATTCTCAGAAAGAAAATTGTTGACTAACACAAGAGTGTTGAATCTGAAGTTGATCGTGTTTCTGAAATGAAGTTAACACCTTCTCATCACCTGCAGGCACTAAATCAAAGCTGTCATACAGACAAAGGCACATATGGGGGGTTTTTTTGAAGAAGAGAAGAACTAGAAATTAAGAAAAAAGGTCAATATCCATGCTTGGTTCCATTCCAGTTGGAGATAAACAACCACAAGACAAAGCAAGAATTCAGCCCACACAGGAAATTAATCAGTCATAATAAAACCATGAGGAATTAAAATCTCACCTTTGCTTTTATCTTCTGTACTTCTTAAACCTAGAGACATCGTAGAAAACCTGGATGAGGAAGAGGGTGTTGAATTTTCAGCAGGGCATAGAATAGAAATTACACAATACTCATAAGATCATCTGGGGTCTTAAAATCTCAAACCAACATTAGGTTGATAACTTATAAGTTACAACCATAATTTAAAAGATATCACAGGATATGGAGGAATGCATAAGGCATACCTAGTCACTGGTTCTGTCTGCAGGTTGACCATCCACAATTTGACAAATGTTACTGAACACCCTCAATGCACAAGGTAATGTGCTAGATACTGAAAGAAATAAAGTAATAAGTGCATCAGTCCCTGAAAAAAGGTACTTGCAGTACAATAGGGGGCATGAGGCAAGTACCAGTATAACCATAAAACGTGCATGACATACATGTGTGCGTGTTGTGCATACAGTGCATGCATTCTGTTTTAAAAACAGCTTGGTGTTTCATAGTTCTCCCTGTATAAGTCTCTTACATCTTTCATTAAATATATTCCTAGATATTTAATTTTCTTTGAGGCTATTGTAAAAGGAATTCCGTTTTTGATTTGATCTTCGGCTTGACTGTTGTTGGCATATATGAATGCCACAGATTTGTGTGTATTGATTTTGTATCCCGAGACTTTGCTGAATTCATTTATCAGTTCTAGGAGTTTCTTAGATGAATCCTTTTCTTTCCTGCCTTTCCAGTGAGAATAGAAGTTCACCAGGGTCAAGAGCTGTATCTTATTCATCTTTTGTGTGCCAAGCACAGTGCCTGGCACATCATAGATGATTAATAAATTTTTGTAGAAATGTTGACTGAATTCTGTTCCCCAAAATCAGTTAGAAGAAATATTGTTTGGTGATATCTGTGCTAGGAATAAAAAACAGTGTGTGACCACCTCGACCCTCCCCAACTCCCTAAAGAGAGAATATGACAACAAACACCAACTTTGTCAGGTCTCAGAGAAAAGTCTTCTATGACATTCTTTCTGATCACACGTGTATTTTCCCTGGCCCTTCCCCATCCCACCCCATTCCTTGCAACACTTGGGTTACTTTTTCATCTCCTACATTTTGTGAGATTTCTTTTGAGTTTGTTTGCTTCTTTGGGGACGCACTGTTGCAGGATATGAATAATTGAAAACAACAAATTTGGATATAAATTATGGATCACAGATACTGAGTTATTCTGGAACTGTTGCTCTGTGTGTTGAAGCAAGGCACTAGAATATTAAAAATGTTTTAAATGATCTTACATTGCTTCTTGAAAAGAAAAGAAAGAAAAACTATGAAAGCCCAGAGCATCAGCAAAGATTGGCGCTTGGAGCTAGTGGCTCTCCTGAGTTAGGTCATGCAGCCCCTAGAAGCGGTGGCGTTGAGTTTGGGGAACTCCGGAATAGCCAGCGCCAGCCTGGCCCTGACTGTGCGCACATCCCTGTGCCCTTGGTGGGGAGGTGAGAGGACACAGTGGGGAGGAATTTGCGATGGTGCAACCGACCTGAGGGGTTGGGGAAGGCAGAGCTCAGCAAACAAAGCTGCCAAAGTGCAGGCAGAGAGCCATGAGCGGGCAGCGCGCAAGGCCCTGTGCGGCCAGATGGCAATTTCTTCCTTAGAGTAAACTGCCAAGACAAAGCCGGTGCCTACTAGGGATGCGGCAAACACACAACTTAAAGAGATGTGGGCACTGCTTTAGTGCGGGTGAGGGAGACAGCAGGCCCCAGGGACACCTCAAGGCTTGAGGTCTTGAGGGGGGTGGACTTCAGGTAGTTTGAGTAGTTTGTAGGGTTGTCACCTGGAGGATTTGTGTGGCCAGGTGAACTGTCCCTGCAGGAAGCCAGGGCTGGGAACCTATGTCTGGACACAACAGCAGCAGCCGCTGTTAGCTTCTAGTACCTGTTGCCGGCCCTGGAGCGGGAGGAGGTCAGGGACATTTCAGAGCCCACAGTCTTAGCAATTCCAAAGTTAATCAATTGTGATTTCCCAGGGTAGAGTTTGTTTCTTATTCACTGGGACAAAGAATAACAACTTCTCATTGGAATGTCATGGGAAATGTAGGTTGGTGGGCCCCCAGCCTCTGGGTGGGGAACTGATTTGCTTCAAGGATCATGGATGATTACTCAGTCCTCAAACTCTGAGTGGAGTAGGTGGCTCAGAGAAAGCAGTGCTGTCTTGGCAAAGTGGCTTCTGCGGGCCTGTGTGGTAACTCCCTGGGCTGAGTTTTCTGGAAGTCATGCAGAGCCCCTACCAAACAGGGGCTCCGGTGATGAAAGTGTCCCACGCCTTCTTCCTCCGGATGGAGACTGGCATGATTCTGAAACACGAGCCAGCTGTGAGGCCAGGCCCTGGTGCTGGGAAACCACTGCAGGGGCAGATCCACAGGGAGAGCAGCGTGGCCTGCAAGTCTCGTCAGCCCTCGCAGGCTGTGGCAAGTTCCTGAGACCAGCAGGCAAGTGATGACGGGAGAGGAGGGAGTGTGTGTGCATGTGTGATGTGTACATGCATGTATGTGTGTGGCATTGTGTGGTGTGTATGTATGCATGTGTGGCATGTGTGTGCATGTGTGTGGTGTGTGTATGTGTGGGCGTATGTGTGCATGGGCTGTGTGCGTAGGGAGGCATGTGTAGCATGTGCATCTATGCATGTGTGGTGTGTGTGTATATATATGTACACATGGTATGTGTATGTATGTGTTGTGTGTATATGTATGTGTGTGGGCTGTGTGTGCATGGAGGTATGTGGGGTGTGTGCATCTATATATATATCATATGTATATATATGTACGTGTAGTATGTGTGTGTATAAGTGTGTGAGGTGTGCATGTATGCATGGGATATGTGTGTGTGTGTGTATGTGGTATATGTGTGTCCTGGACTGACACAGGGCAGGGAGTGGCATCTGTGGCTGTCACTGAAGACACGGGAAGGGAGTCTGAGTTCTGGGGAAAGTGCATCAGCATTTTATGAGAAGAGGGGTCTTGCCATTTTCCGGGATGCTCGAGGTGGGAAGTGCTGACAAGAGAACCCAAGAGAGGGAGGAGAAGCGGCCCCTCTGCTCCCTGGGAACGCCAGCCAGGGGCCAGGGGGTGGCTTCTTCCCTCCCGGGCACCTGCCAGACCTGGTCAGCGTTCGGGTGGGCTAGAGGCACGGGGCGTGCAGGATTGGCCTCTTCTTGCACAGTGTGGGGGCTGCGCAGCAGAATTGGAAAGATCCGGGGCGACTCTGGAACCAAGCACAGGTGGCCAGACGGTGGAAGGCAGGTGCTCGGTGTGGGATTTAGACACCGCGGTGCAGGGCACAGCGTTCCAAATTGGAACCTGAAGATCCCAGTGGCAAAGAGGTGAGTCCGCAGGGCTTTTTAATAAGGCACCTGCAGTACATCTGCGGAAGGAGAGAGAATCATTAAGACGCAGCAAACAGGATGCAGGGAAAACGGCCGCTGTGCTGGGCACGAGACTCCGCTCTTTCTCAACCTGGGCAGATCTAGCGGTTAGGTCCAGCCTCCCGGTTCGGGGACCCCACTCTAGAGCCTCTGTGTCTGGGCCGTGGCCCCTGCAAGGACGCTTTGCCATCGAGGAGGCGGGAATCACCGGGCGAGTGTTCTTCAGGAGGGCGGCTCTGAAGAGCGCGGGAGGAAGCGCGCCATTAACCCGCCTGGGCGACGTGCGGGAGAACTCAGCCGCTTGCAATTTATCAATCGTTTCTTTAAAAAGCCGACTGCCAAAGGAAGTGGGAACGGTGCAGGGTCCGTGGTAAGAAGATTTCTGTTCGGATTCAGGCCTCGCTACCAATTCCTTATGGGACCTTCGGCACGTTGCTTAACCTCTCTGAGCCACAGGTTTCTCATTTGTGGAACAGGGATACAAATCTGCCCCTTGAGATATTTTTTTTTAAATTGTGGTAAAATATACATAACAGAATTGTTCATCTTAACCCGTTTTGAATGTCCAGTTCCGCAGTGTTAAGGACATTCTCAATGATGTGCGCATCCCCACCGTCCATCCAAGAACTCTTTTCATCTTCCCAAACTGAAACTCTGCTGCTAGGAACGTGAGTTTGCAAATATCCCAAGTCCCTGCGTTCAGTTCTTTTGGGTACATACGCAGAAGTGAAATTGTTGGACCCTATAATCCTACTTCCAATTTTTTGAGGAACTGCCATGTTGTTTTCCACAGAGGATGCACCGTTTTACACTCCCACCAGTAGTGCAAAAGGGTTTTGATTTCTCTACGTCCTCACCAACACTTATTTTTCTGTTATTTTTTTGATAGTATCCATCTTTTTAATTAATTTATTTATTTTTATTTCAGGATATTATGACGGTACAAACATTTTGGTCACATTTTATGAGTTTGCCTCACCCAAGCGAAGGTTAGAGGCGTGCCCTTCCCCTCTACAACGCTCACTGCATCCATTAGTTGTGAGTTTACCCATCCCCAACCCCCTAATCCCTGAAGAATATTTCTACCATGTGAGCACCATGGTGTTGATCACTCAGTGCCAATTTGATGGCGAGTACACGTGGAGCCTATTCTTCCGTTCTTGTGATACCTCCCTTCGGATAATGGGCTCAAGCTCTATCCAGAAAAATATGAGATGCTAGATCACCATCGTTTCTTATAATTGAGTAATATTCCATTGTATACATATACCAAATTTTAATAATCCACTCATGAATTGATGGGCACTTAGGTTGTTTCCACATCCTTGCTACAGTGAATTGTGCTGCCATAAACATTCGGGTGCAGATGTCTTTATTATAGAATGTCTTTTGCTCTTTTGGGTAGATGCCTAATAGTGCTATTACTGGATTGAATGGTATTTCTATTTTTAGCTCTTGGAGGTATATCCAAATTTGTTTCCACAGAGGTTGCACTAATTTGCAGTCCCACCAGCAGTGTAAGAGTGTTCCTGTCTCTCCACATTCTTACCAGCATTTGCCGTTTTGGGATTTTTTGATAGAGGCCAATCTCACTGGGGTTAGGTGAGTATCCATCTTAATGGGTGTGAGGTAACATCTCATTGTGATTTTGGTTTACATTTTTCCTAATGATTAGTGATATTGAACATCTCTTTGTGTGCTTATTGGCCATTTGTATCTCTTCTTCAGAGAAATGTCTATTCATGTTGTTTCCCCATTTTTTAATCAGGTATTTAGTTTTTTTGTTGTTGAATTGTGGGAGTTCTTTATACATTCTGGATGTTAACCTCTTATCAGATAATATGATTTGCAAATATTTTATCCTGTCCCATAGGTTACCTGTTTACTCTGTTGATTGTATCCTTCAATGTGTAGAAATTTTTAATTTTGATATAGTCTAATTTATCTATTTTTACTTTTGTTTCCTTCGCTTTTGGTGTCATATCCAAGAAATCATTGCCAAACCTCTCAAGGTATTTTTTAAAGATAAAATGAGATATGTGTGAAAGTCCTTGTAAATTATGAAGTAATAAAAAAAAATTAGCTGTTATGTAAGTTCTCAAGTACATGATATTCAGCCAAGCCCTGTAGGGATGCTTCAAAAATTAGCGAAAACTTGTTCATCAAGATGATAGATTGAAAACACACATATAGTTTCATTCCCCCCATAAATATTACTAATGAGACAATAGAGGGATTTTTTAAAAATAGCAACCAAGGTTATGCCTTTATAACCTCATTGAAGTATAATTTAAATTCAATAACATGCACCCATTTTACAGATAAAGTTTGGTAAGTTTTCACAAATTTGTACATTGCTGTAAACACCATCACAATCAAGATATTGCATATTGTCATCACCCAGAAAACTCTCTTATGTCCCTTGACTGGCAATCCACTAACAACTCTTTTCCCAAGAACCCACTTATCTGGCTTCTGTCACTATAGATTAGTTTTACCTTTTGGATAATTTCATATAAAAGGAATAATGCAGCATGAAGTCATTTGGGTGTGGCTTCTGCTCAGTATGTTTTTGACATTCATATAAATTGTTACATATATCAGCACTTTCTTCTTTTTTAATGCTGAGTAGCATATCATATTATGGATACACCAACATTTGTTTAATCCATTTAGCTGTTTTTTGAACACTTGAATTGTTTCTAGTTTTGGGCTCTTATGAATAAGATTACCATAAATATTTGTGTATAAGTATTTAAATGGATATATGTTTTCATTCTCTTAAGTAAGTGGAATTGCTGGGTCATTTGTATGTTTAACTTTTAAAGAAACAACACAACTCCTTCCCAAATAGTTGTGCTAGCAGCGTACAAGAATTCTAATTGTGCCACATCATCACTAACACCTGCTAGGGCTAGTCTCTTAAATTTCATCCATGTTAGTGGGTGTGTAGTGATATCTTATTGTGGTTTCACCATTGCATGGATAATTAATGATGACGAGCATTTTTCGTGTGCTTATTTACCACCTGTATATTATCTTTTATGAACTGTCTGTTTAACCTTTGCCCATTGCTAAATTCATTGTTTTGTCTTCTTATTTTTATATACATTTTGTATATAGTTCTTTTTTCATATATATGTGTTAAAAATGTGCAAATGTTTTCTTCAAGTGTATGGCCTGCCTTTTTGTTCTTTACAGCTTTATTGAGGCACAACTGATACCCAAATTTCATATATTTAACATTAGAATTTGATGAGTTTTGACATATGTATTCACCCATGAAAACATCATAATTATAGTAATGATTGTATCCATCATAACAATCAAAGTAATGAAAATATCCATCACCCTACTCTCTTTTGTGTTGATCCAAATTTTCATTTGGTATAATTATTTTTCTGCTTTTACATTTCTTAATAGTGCAGATCTGCTGACAAAGAGATACTGCAGATTTTGTTGATCTGAAAAAGTTTTTAATTCACCTGCACTTTTACAATATTTTTTTATGAGTAGAGGAGTCTATTTGACAATTTTTTTCTTTCGTCGCTCTAAACATGTTTTCTCATTGTCTTCTGATTTGCATAATTTTTGGCAAAAAGTCTGCAATCATTCTTAACTGTATTCCTTAGTACCTAATGTGTCTTTTTTCTCTGGTTGGTTTTAACGTGTTCTCTTTATCACAAGTTTTCAGCCATTTGATTACGGTGTGCCTTGATGTGATTTTCTTTGTGTTTATCTTGCCTGGGTTTTCTTGCTTTTCTTGGATCTGTGGGTTTTTAACTTTCATTAAGTTTGGAAAATTTTTGGCATTTTTTCTGTCCCTGCCTAATCCTCTCTAAATGAGACTCCAATTACTTGTATGTTATACTAATTTTCCAGCAGGGTCACTGATGCTTTGTTTACTGTTTTCAGTTTTTTTCTCTCCCTGTCTTTCATTGGATGGTCTTCTATTGTTATGACTTCAAGTTCAGTGATATATTCTTTTACAGTGTCTCATCTTCCATTAATTTCCTCAGTGAATTTTTTCATTTCAGAACTATTTTCCTTTTGTTTTTTGCTTAAACATTTACATAAAACTTTTATCTCTGTTTTTTTAAATTATTATTTCAGCATATTATGGGGGTACAAATGTTTAGGTTGCATATATTGCCTTTGCCCCACCAGAGTCAGAGCTTTAAGTGTGTCCATTCCCCAGAAAGTGCGCACCACACCCATTAGGTGTATATATACCGTCACCACCTCCCCCTTCTCACCTGCCTGACACCCGATGAATGTTACTACTATATGTACACATAAGTGTTGATCAGTTAATACCAATTTGATGACAAGTACATGTGGTACCTGTTTTTCCATTCTTGTGATACTTCACTTACTAGAATGGGTTCCAGCTCTATCCAGGATAATATAAGAGGTGCTAGATAACCATTGTTTTTTGTGGCTGAGTAGACTCCATGGTATACATATAGGACATTTTATTAATCCACTCATGTATTGATGGGCACTTGGGTTGTTTCCACATCTTTGCAATTGTGAATTGTGCATTTCAGACATGATTTTTCAACTGTAAAAATTCAATCTGCTTTTTATTTTTTTACATCTTCAATTTCTCTCTTCATTACATTCTTTTTTTTAAAAAAAGCCATTTGTATGTATTTATACTATGTAAATAAGTGAGGTATTTATATAGTCTTGCTATTTCCATTCTCACTGTCATTTCTGGATCTATTTTTACTGACTGATTTTTCTCCTTGTTTTGAGTTACACATCCCTGCTTCTTCACATGTCTAATAGTTTGTTACCAAATGATGTGCCCACAAATTTTATACTGTCGTATATAATATTCTTTTAAAATGTTTTGGACTTTTTTCTGCCCCGTAGGTAAGAAAGTACTTGTTGCTTTTAAGTCTTGTTTTTAAACTTTTATTTTTGAGTGGATCTAGAGTATATTTTACTCCACGGCTAGTTTAGTCCCACTACTAAAGGATTTTATTTTCAGGGCCCCATTTATTTTTCTGGGTTTCCCCGCTTATGGGAACTTAATGATTATCTAACTGTGTGATTCCTCTATGAGCTCTGGGAATTGTTCAGTTATAGCTTCCCAGAAATTTGCATTTCTCCAAAAGTTGGTTTTTCATGGCATAGTGGAATTTAACCTGATTTATGTGCAGACTGGTATTCTTACAAACACTAAAAGGGATCCCTATGCTGATACCTGGCCTCTTTTTCTGTGTAGCTCCTGAACTTGCTGGTACTCTGTCCTACAAATTCTCGTCTCCTCGGCCTTTCTAAATTCTGATTTCTGACTTTTCAACTTTGTTAAACTGCTGGGCTCTGTTGGGTTTCCTTCTGTGCGGTGCAGCTTGCAAGTCATCTAGACAGAAAGTGGGAACACTTTGTTCGTGTACCATGTTTTGAGGATCACAGTCCTGCACTGACATTGCCAACTTCTAAAAACAGTTGTTTCATGTATTTTGTCCAGTTTCTACCTGTTAATAGATGGAAGGGAAGACATATAGCAGCTACTCTTTCATGGTTTGTGTATTGGTGTCTATGGCTGCTGTAACAAATTACCACAAACTTAGTGGCTTAAATACCAAACAACACAAATTTATTCTTATAGTGCTGTAGGTTAGAAGACCAACATGGGTCTTACTGGGCCAAAGTCAAGGTGCTGGCTGGACTGCACTCCTTTCTGGAGGCTCCGGGCAGAATCCACTTTCTTGCACTTTCTAGCCTCTGGGCTTCCTTCTCCTCCTTCAAAGCCAGTGATGGCAGGTTGAATCCTTCTCACACTGCATCGCTCTGACCTCCTTTTCTGCCTCTGTCTTCCACTTTTTAGGACCCATGTGATTACATTGGGACCACCTGGATAACCCAGGATACTCTTCCTATTTTATGGTGAGCTGATTAGCAAACGGAACTTCATCTGCAACCACATAGTTCCCTTTGCCACGTGACCTACATATTCACAGAGTCCAGGGATCAGGATGTGGACATCTTTAGGAGGGCCATTCTTCTGTCAACCACAGTCAGAAAACAGAAGTCTGGAATTATAAATAAACACAATTCTCCAGAAGGAGAGAGAGTACTGTAGGGAAGGTAATGGGAACCAAATTTTAGAAGCTGGAAAGATGAAGAGTAAAAAGTTTACTGATCTAGAAAAGGCTAAGTGTTAAACCAGCAATGGGGAAAGTTGAGAAAGTAGCCCAGCATAGTCTGAAGAATCCTCAAAATGTTCAAGAATTGGAGATTGCAGGTACTCCTGGCAGTGTGGTTAACACAGGATGCTAACATAAGGTGTATGGGCTGAGCACCTATTTAAGAAACAGAGTCCTAAATACACTTTCCAATTCTATTCAGTCGCATACTTGCCCTCTTCAATGCTAGCAGAAAGGTAAGGGTTTTATTCCCTAAGGAAGTGTCTTTCCTAATGAAATGACTCAGCCAGAACAGCCTGGAGTGAAGGAGTGAGCCCTTTGCAAGTGAGCCAACTACACGCCCAGAGCTTCTAATCAGACTTGTCCCTGCTCTTCAATGGGGGCCAGAAGCCAAGGAGCACCAGATGCCCCAGGAATTCTTGTATCGCAAAACATGAATCAGCATGCAAACAAGGAAACAAATACAATAGAACCTGAAAGAGACAGATGGCAGAAAGGGAAAAACCTTAAAAAAAAAAAAAGATGTCTAATACCCTGAGGAATATTAGAGAAGATGATATTGAAACTGAAGCAAAAGCCAGATGCTGCAATAAATAAATAAATAAAAATAAATAAAGGGACACTCAGGAAGTAAAAAAGAGATCTTGAAAATTAAAAAACAAACAAAAACAAATGGTAGAAGAAATAGAAAACTCAGTAAAAAAGACTAGAAGATCAACTTGGGGAAATATCACAGAAGATAGAGGAAAAAAGAGACGGAAAAAACATATGTTGGATTCAAACGGCGCACCAAGTACTCAGCACAATGGATGAAAGTGAACACCAATCATTAGGGTATTTGTGTGAAATTTCAGACTACTGGAGACAGACAAAAGATTTTATATACTTCCAGGTGGGGAGAGGACAATCTGGTCACACTCAAAAGACTGGAAATCAAAGTGGCTGCAGAAGCTACAAGACAGTAAAGCAATGCTTTCAAAATCTGGAGGAAAATCATTTCAACCTAGAGTTCTATATTAGCCAGACTATCAGCCAAGCATGAAGATTCAAACATATGTATTATATTTTAAATATATACTCATTGTTTGAATAAAGAAAAATACAGCTATGCATTTGGGAGTTGTAACATTTCTTCTCAGCACTGTTCTCAGAAACTCCTAACATTCTGGTTGTTTTGGCTTCCAATTCTGCAGAATTTGACTCTGTTCTGGTTGCTTAGTTGGGGGGAGGGAATTACTATTCCAACAGGATTCTCCTTGTCTTGGTCACAGAAATGAGCAAGTAGGGCAGGAATCTGTGGCTATGAGGCAGCCCAGAGGCGACATGCTTTAAATTCTTATAGCCCCTCAAATCACAGCACAGACTTGCCCCCTCGATCTAGGGCAGGCCCTCAACCCTGCATGGTTCTGGGCTCAGAATTGGAAGAAATGGGTAGGACTTGTCACTCAGCCACTGTGGTTGCTGCCTACCTGAAACCTCGCGTACCCTGCCTGCCCTGCCACCCTGGAGACAAAGGTGCATACGTCCTCCTCTCTCAAAATCTATATTGTTCCATACGGTACCACTCTGTCCCACAATTATTTGTTTACCTGTCTCCATTCTTTGTTTTTCCCCCCTGAGAAGGAGATTTCTTGAGGGTGAGGATTAGACTGCATCTTGTTTTTCTCTGAATGCCCGGCACGTAACGCAGACCCTGGTAATCAGGGATAACCATGAATAAGCCCCAAAAAAGATCCTGAAAAAGATCCAGCCATTCATTTGCTCACTCATTCAACTACATTATGCACTTTTCTGGGGCCTGGGGATAACAAGCAAATTAGGCAATGTTCTCGAACGTATGTTCTAGTAGAGGGAAGAGACACGCAAAATAAACAACACAGACACTGGGCAGATGCCCACATGGCCCGGGGATATTGTGACTTCATGGAAGAGCAGAGCACTGTGTTCTTGTTGCATGTTCCAGAAAGTTCAGCCATAAACAAGGATTGTCACTGTGGTCTGTCACTGAGTTAGTCAAGGATCTTCCAGCAAGGAACCTGTATGGGCACAGTTCAATACAAACATTTCTTCGTACCTGTGAGCCAGCTATTGAATATGAAGAGAGGCATATGATTTGGCTCTTACCTTAGGGAACTTACTTTCTGTAACATTTTAATAAAATATGGAAAGTGCTGTCTGTGTTAGAAATCAAAGTGCAGAGGGGCACAGAGGACATTTGGGGAAGACTGCCACCAACCTTTCTAGGGTGGGAGGCAGGTGGGCTTTGCAATCACAGACAGAAGGACTAGACGTCTGGTGTGGCTGTGACCTGGCACCCTCTCAGTCTGCCCAGCAGGGGCTGAGGCCTTGCATACACTGTAGTCCTCGTAATGGGCCGAGGCTGGCAGTAGAGACTGTTGAGCTGCTGGGCGAATGTCAGGGCTCCTGGCTCCCCCGCAAGCCTGTAGGGCTGTCAGCAGTTCCAGAAATATTGACAGATCTGGCCCTGGGCAAAGCTGTGATGTGGCTTCAACGTGTCTTCTGCAGAGCTCAGGCTCCCCCTGCTCTCCTCCCACTCCTGGCCCCCTGTTCCCAGGTCCCCGATTTCACCAGCGTGTCCTATATCCTCCCACCTCTCTCCTTGCTCACACAGCACATGCCCATGACATGTCTTTAGGGAGACGGGCAGGGTCCTGATGGCACAACTGGTGTGTTGTGCAAGCACAACCTGTGAGATATGATCCATGAGCATTGATTTTAGTGTCCCACTGTCTCTTTCAAATGTATTCACGGAGGAACTTCGTCCCCTACCACTGTCTGGATGGAAACCTCAGCAGGCCCCATGACTGTGTTGCATGTGGAAATCGAAAATCTTAGTTATTTTTCGTAACAACACTCAGTCCCTTTTCAAACATTACTTTGCCATACTTAATATATTTCCATTGAAAATTCAGATTTCCACCCCTCCATTTGCCACCCCCACCCCCAACATGTGGGGGGGGTATCTGCCCTCAGGGGGAAGGTGCGAATGCTCCTCTTCTCGTCCTTCTCTGTTCCTCCCTCCACTTCTGGCTGCTGCCGCCAACCCTTCTAGGGTGGGAGGCAGGTGGGTAAAGCAGGCGGAGGAAGTTCTTACTTGGCTGGTGCCTTTGAGACACAGCCATGCGGTCTCTTGCTCTCTCGTGCACATCTGTAGGTTCCCTGGAGGTTCCCTGCTGACTCTGGCTGCACCCCCATGGCAGCAGAGGTGAGGCCTCTTCACTGGGCTGGCTGCTCCCGGTTCAGCCGTTCGTCACGCAGACTGCACCAAGGGCCACTCGCTGTGCAAATACGTTCTCAGACAGGATTTCTCCTAAAATGTTCCGGGCTGATATATTCCTCTTACAGGCTCCACATCTGGTCCTTGGGTTTCTTGCACCCTTGCCCTTGTTCTAGGGCAATGTAGTTACTTCCCAGCTCAGCAGATCTCTCTCTCTGTCTCCCTCTCCCTTTCTCCTCTGTCCCCTTCAGGACAATGGCCAAGGCCTCAAGTGGGGAAGCACCACTCACATAAAATACACTGGGAATGGTGTCCCCTACCCGTGGCACGCAGTGAACCTGCTCAGGGGTGTCGGGCCTGTCCACTGTGCCTCTCCATTTCCATGGATGGGTAGTCAGGCCCCCTGCAGGTCTGTCGAAGCTGGCTCTCCTTAGCTATGATGGGGACGAAGTGACTCCCTCCATATCCTCCCCTCAAAATGGGGAGGTGGGACCCACAGAAAGACAGCAGCCTTCTCCAAACAAATTACATTACCAATTCTCCCCTTCTTCTAGTTCTATAACTTAAAAAAAAAAATCCTTGTGAATTTTTCATCTAACTTGTCCTTGATTTCTGATATCCATCATTTGAAAGTATGTGACAAAGCTCCCCATTTAATATTTTGGTACATGTTTGTTTGTTTCCACAGAAATAGAATTATTATTACTGTAACTTGCCCTTCTTACTTGTCAATGCCATGTATATCCCTACAGGTCTGTGGGTATAGATCCAATTCTTTTTTTCTGTAATTCCCTTTGCACATATGCATATACACATAAGTTTATGTAAACAGCAGGGCTGGCATCGGATGGACAAGCAAGGTGCTTGTCGGGGTCACGCCCTGGCAAATGGGGCCTTATCGCACTGTCTTTTAGGCAGCCCCTTCTTTTCAGGAGCGGGAGTTAAGGACGCAGACTCTGGAGCCAGATTGTCAGGGCGAATGCTGACTCTGCCACTTATCAGCTGTGTGAACTCAGGCAACTTCACTCTCTGTCCTCCCATTGTGGCATCTGGCCAAATGGGGTTAATCATATAGCTACCCCATTGGTTTGTTATAAGAATTAGATCAATTTTTATATATACCTGTGGGGGGAGGTAGAGGGAGAGAGACAGAGGGTGATAAATAGAGAGAGGGAATATTCACATAGTTTGTGTGTATGTGTATAGAGAGAAGCTTACATATACACACACATGTGCATACATACAAGGGCCGTCCGGAAAATATCTGGCCATTGTTAACATAATAAGAACATAGCACATGGCTGGATACTTTCCAGACAACCCTGGTATATACACATAATATATAGAATATATCTAGAATACAGGCCACCTTCTGTATCCATAGATTTCACATCCATGGATTCAACCAACTGTGGATTGAAAATATTTGGGGAAAAAAATTCCACAAATTTTCAAAAAGCACAAATTTGAATTTGCTGCATAGCAAGTTCTGCCTTGAATCCACCCAAATGAAGTAGTGTGTAGGCATTGTATTCAGTGCTATAAGTAATCTAGAGAGCATTTAGTGCACTTAAAGTATAGGGGAGGATGTGTTTAGGTTATATGCAAATACTTCAGCATTCAGACTTGAGCATTCTCAAATTTCGATAACCAGAAGGGGTCCTGGAACAAATCCCCCACAGATACCAGGAGATGACTCTGTGTGTGTGTGTGTATCTGACACCTAGTGAGAGCTCTATATGTGCTCTCTATTATTATTATTGTTATGTTTGCTCACCTCATCCCTCCTTCTCTTCTTCCCCCTTGAACTGCATGACCTACTTTTCCTGCCAAACCCTCCAATGATAACTCATGTTAACAACTTGAAAATATTCTTTAAAAAAAAAATTCCATACTTGTTGACATACCAACTTTGTCATATATTAAATTCTATTTTCAAATTAAAATCTATTTCTAGACCAGCTTTTCTGTCTAATAAATTAGCCTTCCGTATCTGGGAATTCAACCAACCGAGGAGTGAAACTATTTGGAAAAACCAAAAAATAACACAATAATAAAGAAATAGAAATACAAAATGCAGTACAACTATTTACATATCATTTACATTGTATTAGGTATTATGAGTAATCTAGAGATGATTTAAAGTGTACAGGAGGATGTGTGCAGGTTATACACAAATACTACACCATTTTATATCAGGGACTTGAGCATCTGTGGATTTTGGTATCTGAGGGCATCCTGGAACCAACGCCCTGTGGATACTGAGGGATGACTGTATTTGCTTCTTCCTTTGAGTACAGTAGTTTTCAAGTATGTTTGAATCGTTGGCCTTTGGGTAGATGCCCAGCAATGGGATCACTGGATGGAATGGTAAGTCTACATTTATTTCTTCGAGGAATCTCCGTAGTGTTTTCCATAGAGGTTGTACTAGTTTGCAGTTCCACCAACAGTGTATTAATGTAAGTGTTCCTTTCTCTCTGCATCCACGCTGGCATCTATTGTTTTTTGCCTTTTATTAATGGCTGTTTTGACAGGAGTAAGGTGGTATCTCACTGTGTTTTAATTTGCATTTCCTTGATGATTAGTGATGTTGAGCATTTGTTTTCATGTTTGTTGGTCATTTATCTATCTTCTTTTGAAAAACTGTCCCATAAAGAGACATATCTTTTCCTTTATTCAGAACTCATTTTGTATCTTTCAAGTACATTTAAAAAGTTTCCTTCATATACATAGCATGCTTTCACTAT
>CAUYSK010037586.1:0-13070 GCA_963575035.1 Avahi laniger
TGCCTCAGCCTCCTGAGTAGCTGGGACTACAGGCATGCGCCACCATGCCCGGCTAATTTTTTCTGTATATTTTTAGTTGTCCAATTAATTTCTTTCTATTTTTGGTAGAGACGGGGTCTCGCTCTTGCTCAGGCTGGTCTCAAACTCCTGAGCTCAAACAATCGGCCCACCTCTGCCTCCCAGAGAGCTAGGATTACAGGCGTGAGCCACTGCGCCTGGCCCTCTTCCTTTCTTCTTAAAGGGCACAAGTCCCTTTTCTTCTTAGCATGAACAAACTTCCTTAGACAAAATACATAATGTTTTCAGCAAAGTTGCATAGTTTTCTTCTGGGACTGTAAAAGAAACCCTCAGCTTAGAATTATTTTAATGGAGTGTATATGCCTGTGGATAAGATAAGATGCACACTGTTTCAGGGGAAAAAGCAAGTCTTCTTAGCCCAAAGAAACGTCATTAGTGAAACCTATGTTGTCTTTTAGAATTATGAGAATATGTATTGACATTACAACAAACAGTATGTATGCATTTTGTGCAACGGAAAAATGATTAAACCAAGCCTTGTTGAGTTATGCTTTAATAATCTAGAAGGGGGATGAAGAATAGTTTTAACTTAAATTGTGGCAAGGAGGTCATTTTTATTTGGTGAGTTGCTTTATATTACTTTGTTTCATCTCCCTAAATTTATTATTGCTGAACCTGAGAGCTGAAAACCCATGAGAATTAGAGTTTGGGAATTATAGAATATTTAAGACCCATAGCAAGTACTAGTGCCCTGCCACATTCTCACACGTTGATAGAACATTTTCATCAGTAAAGTACGCATATGAAAACAGATAGCTGAGGGTGGGGGATAAGTGATTAAATGCTGTGCCTGACCTGCAGAATTGCTCTCAATAAACAATGATAAATATCCACAAGGAGTGTCTGTGAGCAGCAGCGTAACTGGGTTTGGTTTAATCACCAGTAGCAGATTGTTTTAAAAGTTAGTTCCTCCTGGATGTCTGTGCTGCTGCCCATAGCCTTTATAGATGAGCCCAGAGAGCCTACAGTTCAGAGGAGCATCCATTCCACATGGGAGTGGAAAGTAAGAGAAAATGACTAGGGATCGCTACTGGTACTCTTTTTTTCCATTCTATTTTTATACAGTGTCTTAGGAATGGCCTAAATGTCCTTTTAAAAATACTCTTTTCCTTCGTTGTTAAGCATGTTCAGGTTTTTTGCAATCATCTGTATATCCTTAAATAACAAAAGATCTCCTGCCCTTTTCCCCCCAGTACCACTCCCTAAATCCCTCTTGTGCTGTTGAGGAAATCAAGACCTAAAGAAACTAACTTGCCCAAGCCCCTGTAGCTAGGGAGAGTTAAGGCCAGGCACGGTTCTCTCGCTTTCTCCGGGAGCAACTGTGCTGCTCTTCTACCTCCACAGCAGCTTCTGTAATGGACAGCTCTGCTCCAGTGAAGAACTCCGAGAACTTCCTTTGTTACCTCAGCCTTCTCTCTGTTTTTCTCATTTCATATCCTTGTCTGTTTTTAGACTGCCTATATTTTTGAAGTAGAAACCAAGAAAAACACCCCTCTGAATATAAGGAAGGCACATACAGTAAATGTCAGTTAAACTAAATCTTCTTTGACTGGATTTTTCTTTTTCTGCCCTCTGCTGTAGGAGAAACAAAATGATATGGAGAAAAGCTTGCTAGCAGAGATTTATTGTAAAGCCAAGTTCTAGGTTGTATCCTAGAGTCACTTTGATAAAGCCTAGTCTCTTCTAGTGTCTTACAAGGATACTCTTAGTATAGAATCAACTCTAAGGCAATGGGAAACAGTCTATTTAATTAAAAATGCTGAGCCAATTACTGAAACAGGAAGACAGGCTGTTTTATAGTTTCTAGCTTTACCTTCAGTTACCCAGAAAATGTCATTTGAAATTAAACTTACTGCTGACCACGCCAGTTTAGATTTTGCTGTAAGTCCAGAACATTCTAATCTGTCAATAAAATGTTCCTAAGGGAAAGTTGCATTTTAGAGCAGGTGACACGTGTGCTTACCTCATCAGAATCCTGTTGCACTGATACCCCAAGCCTCTAGCAGGGTTGAGAAACCTGTGCCCTTGGGACCACATGTGGCCTTTTGGATCCTTGAGTGCGGCCTTTTGAGTGAATCCAAATTTTACAGAAAAAATCCTTTTAATGAAGATTTATTCTGTAAAGTTTGGATTTGGTCAAGGGGCTGCCCTTGGGGATCTGGAGGGCCACATGTGGCCTTGAGGCTGCAGGTTCCCCACCCCTCAGAGCTCCCCTTCCACTGTGCCCATTTACACCACCAGACACTCCGGCTCACTGCAGCCTGTCACACGGCAGTCTGTCATCAAGTCCTGTCAGTTTTATCACCAAAGTATCTAAATGCAGCCTCTTGTATGTATTTCCACCAAAACCTAAACTCTTCCCAACATCCCCAACCCAGCAACAGCCTTTGTTGGCCCCAGGTTCCTGCACATGGGCTCCCCACCTATTCAGAATCCTCCATTATCAGTCTCCTGCACCCCACGTGCTTATCCCTCCACAAGGCAGTTCGTTCCCCCTTCCCTTGGGTAGCTCTTACTCATTCTTCACAGCCTGGTGTGAACATCCCTCAAGAATGCTTTCCTGACCTCTGTAACTAGGTTGGGGACATTACCTCTAAGCTCTGAAGTACTGTTTACATAACAGCTTAGGTATTGCTTTACTGCCACATCATTCTTTGTGTTCCCTGAGGGCAGAACTAGGTGAACTTTGACTCCCCATTTCAGCCCTACACACGCATGCGACAATAATTTGTTGAATCAATAAGAAGAAAAGATATTATTATACTCTGAAGTTGATGCTACCAACTCATGAGGAAACTTAAATATTAAAAGAAAGACCACTGAGAATAAAAGGCACCTTGATTTTATAGTCTCTCACAACCTTTAGAGAAACCCACATGGAGAAAACTGAGCTGAGAAAGACCAGTCTGGCCGAGTTCTTGTTAGTTTTTGTCCAACCCCTGTTTCCACTTTCTGAACATTGCAGTTTTATGCTGTGGAGTCAGGATGGACATGTTAATAAGGCAAATCAAAAGTCCCATAAAACAGCTCATTAGGAAGTCAAAATGCTTTCTTTATATTCAATAGAATGACCTGGATTTCATGATTCTGTAAATAAGAACCAGCCTGATTTTTTGTCCTTTGTTAGCCAGTGGTTACCTTCACAGTACAACAGATGCACCTCACTTTCAACATACCTAACGTGTGAAAATCTGAATTTGTAAAGCAGCAACAACAAAAAAGGTATATGTAATAGAATCTTGTAGAGAAAAATCCATTCCCATTTGCATCTTAGACCTATTAACCTTTCATTATTTGTTTGCTGAATGATAAAATGAACAAATCCATTGTATAAAGCTATGTGTACTCTAAATATATTCTTTATCTGTTCAAGGTTGTGGTAAATTCTGGTGTCCTCTGTTTGGCAGATGAAGTATAGAAAGACAAGAAAGGACATTATTAATGAAGGAAAAAAATTGTTTAATCCCAAGCCTTCTAACCTAATTCAAAGCATCTTAACTTCACTGTAAACTGCAAGATAGGCTGGTCCCACCTGTGGGTAGAAAGACACTAGGAAGGAATTAAGACAACAGACTTTCCTCATGGAAACAGAGGCCAGGGATGTAGCTGGGAGAGGCTGCCAAAGCAGCTGCGCTCAAGAGATTTTGACCTTGGTCATGCTTTCTGTGCATTTTGCACCTCTTCAGGGCCAGCCACCACCCATCCCCCACTCAGCCACAGAGACACTTGTTATATTTATGTGATTTGAAGGGCTTTCTCAAAGAAACATACTTCTCAGGGTCAACAGCAGAACTGCTTTTTGGTTGGGGGTTTTATGGGAAGAGAATGGGAATCTAAATGGACAATTTTATTTCAGATTATATCTGAAAGGTGATCAGATTAAAGAAAGTTTGTGCTAGTATGGTGGGAAACAGATGACTGTGTCCCAAGAGGCAAAGAAGATGCACTATTAGGCTCTAGGTGTGTTGTGAAGACCAGTACCATCAGCGGGCCTCAAACCCATGTGGCAGTAGAGGGTCCAGAGTCAGCTGCAGTAGATTATTTTAGATTATTCTAATGTGAGTGGGAACAGGTTGGGAGATCTGTGGCTAGGAGCACATGGCAGATGACTGATGCAGGCAGCAAAGGAGTCCCTGTGCCTGAGTCTGCTCACCACCCAACACACAGGGCAGTGTCTGTGGAGTGCAGTAGGCAGGCTTTTGGGGCACTTTTTCTCATTCTATTTATGCTCAGTATGTCCCTTTTGGGTGGTTTTCATTGCTTTTGAACTCCTGCTAGTGTTTAATTTGTATGCAGTTGTGTGTAGCTTTAGTCCCCATTTAACACTTCCCTCCCAATGCAAAATGCATCAGAAAACTTTAAAAATAGTTCCCCTTAACCTGTATTGGTCAAGGATGGGAGAATTTAGGGAAAATATAGTGAAAGTACTGGTAAATAGTAGCTAAGAGGTGAAGTGTCCAGAGATTTGGCCAAGAGCTGACCATCCAAACCCTTGGAGATGAACTGCTATTGAAACATACAGAAACTATAAACAACTGCGACAGGCCCACCTAGGATCTGCTTGTTACAGGCAATATTCCAGGAGAAAAAAAATTCATAAATCCTAACAATTATATAACTTTCTAGTTTAAGCAACACTTTCACAATTATTTCATACAACAACATTAAGAGGAAGGGAAAACAAATATTGTTATACTTATTTTACAGATGATAAAATTAATGCAACTTTTGACTTTCATGCATGTGCTGACACCCCCAGTTTCTTTCCCCATTAGCCCTGTGCTACATCACACCTGGATAATATTTACAGTAGATCCTCTACATTTATTCTGAAAACCAATCAGACCTGGAATTTGGGTCTTTAATTACACATAATTAGGCTTTAGCTAGTTAATCTCTGGCTGATGTTTCATGCTGGTATCACCAGAATTTATTAAAATGTGTATTTCATGGTTTTAGTATCTAAAATTGGCCCTAGGGCAGCTGGGGGACATAAGTGCAGCTTTGAAATCTGTGCACTAACCTTTAGTAGCATTGAAAAAAATGGACCTGAAATGAACTAGGCATCTCTCTGGCTCTCAGAGGTTGGCTGAGAAGACTCAGTTGTACTGGTCTCTAGTGCAGGTCCCAGAGGCTGGTGCCAGAGCCTGCCTCTGAACTCTTTGTGAGAATGGCAAGCAGCAAAATGATGAAGCCGGTTTCAGGAGCTTTCCTGGGAAACAAGGAGATTGGCTAGCTCTAAGGAAGCAAAGAGCAAAACATACAGGGGTATTATATATTTATTGCTTTGGCCAACACCTTGAAGTGCTCTTGAAAGAAGATTGATAGGATGCAGAGTTGCATGAAAGAAAGACGTTCCCAGTCCCTTAAAGAGTAGCTCCGTGTATATAGACCTGGTTGCTGCCACATAGTTGGTGTACATAGCTAGGACAGCAGAGCTTCTGTCCTAGATATAGGAGACATAATTAAAAGGGAAAATAATCTCTTGCTGGTAGCCAAAAATTAACACATGCCTTGTTCACATTCTCCAAGCTCTACCAGCATCAGCTTTTTAACTCATGTTGAAGAGTATCCTCATTAGTTGTCTCCAAGCTCTCAAATTTGTCAGACATTGCATTCATTCCATCAGCCCACATTTACAGTGTGCCAGGCCCTTGGGGATGCAAGAATGAATCTCACAGTTTAGGGGAGATGGATGGACATGAATAAGTAAATATTGTAAGCACAAGCAAAAGTGTGTGCAGTGCTGGATAAAAGCCATCCAGGGCACAGTAGTGGCAAAGTGTGTGATCTACAAGGCTTGGACAGAACCAGTAGTCATCGATGCAGTAATAATACTCCGACCCAAATGTTTTGGCACTCTGAGGCTGCAGTGAGGTGGTCGTTAAACAGAGTGATTATTCAGGTCACTGTTACATCTCATAGGAAAGAGCCTTTCTGTGAATAAAGAAGCATGTAGACTTCTCCCTTGGAACATCCCTCAAATAAGGCTCTTAGTTGATTCAGCCCCTGTAGTTTGCCACCTCAAGTCATCAAGTCCTGCCTCTGAGACAGGGACTGGTGAACGGTTCGGGTTGGATGTCTGGCCACTTTAAACATGCCCCAAAACTAACACATTTTATAATTTATTTCCCAAGTTTATAGTACCAAGAAGTACAAGATTCTTGTCTGAGTTTCTTAAAAAGTAGCTTTTATTCCCCTCCTTAATAAATGGAAAATTCACTATTAAAAAATCATTCTGTCATCAGAAGTTTGGGCTGTTTCTTGTTTAAAAAATACATCTTGGTTTAGAAACCATGCTTGAAGCCCCACTGTGTCTCATTTTGCATGGGAGTAGTATTGTGTGGACTTAGCCCTCCCAGCAGTGAATATTGCTAAACGTGTAGTAACAGTGTAGTTAAAAACAAAAGACATTTAGCTGTGTAGTGACTTTATTATATTATTTACAGTATAGGAGAATGTTAGTATAAATAGTTTTTTCAGGCAAAAAGTAAAGAATAAAAATCTAATTGGAAATGGTACTAGCCTGGGTATTGATTTTTTTTGATAGAAGAGGAGAACAGAGAAGATATTATAGAGATAAGTTTTTATAGTCTATCTTCGGCACCTGGTACTTTGGAAGTACTTTTAAAATGTTGGGCAGTTGAGGGAGTGAAGGGGACTAAAAGGCATCAAAGTATGCTATGAAGAATGTTGAATTTGAGGTTTAGAAGAAAAAAGGCTGAAGTTCTAAATTCTGTTACTACCTGTTGGATCCTCTGCAGGTACCTTTGCTTTAGCTTCTATTTCGTCAACTAGAAAAAAAGGACATTGAGGACAGAGCCAGAGTCCCTTCTTTAGTGATCCTGTGATGCCAAAATTTGCCTAATGAAAAATGACACTGGGCACAGTGGCTCATGCCTGTAATGCCAGCACTTTCGGAGGCTGAGGCAGGAGATCGCTTGAGTCCAGGAGTTCAAGACCAGCCTGGGCAACATCGCAGTACCCTGTCTCTACAAGAAATTTTAAAATTAGCCAGGTGTGGTGGCACATGCTCCTAGTCCTAGCTCCTTGGGAGACTGAGGCTGGAGGATTGCTTGAGCCTCAAGAGTTTGAGGTTGCTGTGAGCTATAATAACACCACTGCACTCCAGCCTGGGCAACAAAACGAGTGAGATCCTTTCTCAAAAAAAAACAAAAAACAAAAAACAAACAAAAGTGAGTGAAATTGTAGGTGTGTCCATGAGGGAGAAATGTGTTACCTTGAAGAATGTAAAAGGAGAAGGAACAGTCACTCTTCTCTTATTATGAGATTCTTGGGAAATCCCCATGTATTAGTTTTCTATCATTATTAAAACACATTACCACAAACCTGTTTTACCTTAAGGTTTTTGAAAGTTAGAAATCCAACATAGGTGTCTCACTGGGCTAGATGAAAATGTGGGCTGAGCTGTGTGTTCCTTTTTGGAGGCTCTGGGGTAGAATGCGATTCCTTGGCTCATGGCTTTCTTTAATCTTCGAAGCCAGCAGTGTCGTATCTCTACTACCCTGCTCCCATCATCACATCTTCCTAAGGCCTGTGACACTGGCTCCCTCTGGGAGAGGTTCTTCGCTTTCGTGGACCCATGTGATTAGATTTGGCCTTTCTGGATAATCTAGCATACTCTTCCCATCTCAAGGTCCTTAAGAAGAGTTTATTTGCCATTTAAGGTCACGGGTTCTGGGCATTTGAATGAACATCTTTGGGAAGCCATAATTCTGCTTACCACACCCCATGATCTATAGATTGCTCTGTAGGAGATGGAAGTATTGTGGAGAAAGCACTAAATGGCTCTCAGGAAAACTGAAATCCTAGCTCAGCCAGTCATTATATAATATCTCTCTGGATCTCTTTCCCGCATCTAAAAAATTGGGGAGTTGAATTAGACCAGTGGTTTTCAAACTTCACTTTGCATCAGCATCGCCTGGAGGACTTGTTACAACACAGATTGAGGTGGGACCCAAAAATTGCCATTGCTGACAAGTTCTCAGATGAGGCTGATGCTGCTGGTCCAGGGATCACACTTTGAGAATCACTGAACTAAGGTTTAAGGTTCTTCCTTTAAGGCCCTAATACACCTAGCAGAGTTTTTCCTCTTTGAATGCGACATAGTAAATTAGTCATGCTTTTTAATGGAAAGAAGCAACCATCATTATTGATGGGATTTCTTGCTGAGTTGAGGTGGGAAGGAAGAATGGACATTGTTCAGCTCCAAGCTCCATGTCTTTTCCTCCCTCCTGTAAAGTAGGATGGTGGCAAGGTCTGCTCACGTGTCCCTCATGAGATGATCTGTGCAGAATGTCTAGTGTGAGTCTGGCATGTGGTCATCTTTAGTCAAATTTCCTTGGCACTTTTGATCCAGCTACTGTTCTAAGCCTGGATTGATGCATTTAACCCTCACAACATTTCTGTGAGGTGAGTGCTATTATTAGTCCCTCCGTTGAAAAAACAAAGGTTGGGAATAGGGCCAAGAAGGTATAGCTAGAAAGTGGTAGAGTCGCTTACCAGGCAGTTATTTACATTCCAGAGCCTACATACTTAACCTTTATACAGCAGTGTCTTGAATAGTAGGTCTCTTCCTATATCAATTAGGATATTTGACTGCAGGTTATAAAATTAAACTGAAATGGGTTTTATTGGAGTTTTTTTATTATTATTAATACGTTTCCTGTAACAAGTCTGGAGGTGGGGTGGTCCTAGGGTAAGGTGATTTAATGCTCGGTGGTGTCAGGATGGGTCCAGGTCTCTCCTTCTTGTCACTCTGCCATCCTCAGTGTGTTGATTTGTCTTCAGGACTGTCGCTTTGTGATACAGTGGCTGCTACAGATCCCACTATTCAGTCCTCACAGAGGCTGAGCGAGAAGATGGCCTGTTTGGCTCTCTTGTCCCCCCACCCCCCTTTTTTAAGAGATGAGGGTCTTGCTATATTCCCTAGACTAGTCTCAACCTCCTGGCCTCAAGCAATCCTCCCACCTTAGCCTCCCAAGTAGCTGGGACTGCAGGTGCCCCCACCACTGTGCTGACTTCTTATCCTTTTTTAAAAGGACTGAACTTTTGCAGAAGCCCCTTTCCCTGAAGGCTTTCCTTCCAGAAATGCTTGACTCACCCATTCCTAAGTGGCCAAATGAGACTCCTCAGGGTGGAGAAAGCTGGGAATACACGCCCTCTGGACTGCTGAGAGTGGCCATGGCTCCTGGAGCAAGAAAGGGGTATCATTCCCTCAGATTGATAACTACTCTTCTTTTTCCTGAAGGTGCTCTGTGGCACTAATAAAAGTAGATAAAGTCTAGGGCTACCAGAAATTCTGTTAACTGTCCTTGTTTACTCTAAGCAAAGTGATCTCTCCTTTCTTAACAAGGATACAAGGACACATGGTAAACGTTTACTGATTATTGACACCCAGAAGGGTCTTGGTATTCTGAGAGGAGGGAAAAGCTCTTGAAGGACTTGCAGCCTTGTTCCTGCCCTCATTTGTCTCTGGAGGGTGCCAGGGGTGGTTAGCCTCAATTTAGCTCTGACCTGGAACAAGTTACTTTCCCTCTGGTGCCTCATCTGTGATGTTAGGAGGACCTACCTGGTGGGTTAGTTCAGAAGACTGGCTGTGTTAATCCAGAGCAGTTCCTGCAGCCCTCCTGACTTGTGGTAAGCACTTGGGCTTCAGTGTTTCTGGCGTTAGTGTAGTTTTCCATCTGCATTGGCCCTAGGGGGGCTTGAGCCAGCTCGAGTGTAACTGCTTAGGGAGCACTTTTATTTTTCATAGACGCCAAAACAAGTGTCTGTGTCTTCCAGTTAGTCTTATCTGGGTGTACCTCTACCACCTGAAGAGTCTGCATCCTTCCTCAGTAGGGCCACATGTGGTTGTGTTTTACCGATATGATTGTCGTTGATAGGACACATGTTTCTTGTACTGACAGGATGCGTACTCATAGCGGCCACATCACAGGGATGACAGAGATGTGCCTCACTTTAAGAAAACCTGACTATATAAGGAGGAGCATCTTGATTATAGAAAAATATCTCACTTAGCTAGAAATTCATGGCAGGTCTTCTAGTGCATTTAAAATAAGATTCGAGTATAAAAATAACATTTGCACACAGGAGCCCATATTTTCTGAAAGGGAAATATACCCGTATTGGGCATTTGGGGTAAGTAGATCAAAAATAAAAATAAAGTCTTCTTACAAATATAATAACCAGAAACCAGATTCCACTTTTAATTCTAAAAGATTTATATATAATTCTACTACCTTACCCTTTCCTCCTACCCCAGATTTTCATAGCATAAGTAAACAGGGAAGATCTGCAGGCAGCTCACAATAGCAGTGAGGAAATGGCCAGCAGAGCATGCGGGCAGGTGGACGGTGGGGACACCAGAGGCAGGGGTGGATGCCCCACCCTCTGGCGTGTTCACACATGCACTGTAGGATTGCTTTTCTCACCCTGCTGTGTTGTTCTGTTTGATTTGACAACGTGTGAGGCCTGGCCTAAAACGTCATTGTGGGATCCCTTCCCATGGCGTGGTCAGCGAGTGGTGGTTAGAAAATGACCAGTCCATCCTGCTACCACAAGTTCCTCTAACCACAGAGACACGTGCTCCTGAGGTCTAACCAATGGGGACCTGGAGGAGGGGTGAATCTGGGATACCGACATGCCTCACTTTTTCTTTCCTTTCAGAAATGTTCCCACTGCCAGGAGGCAGGCGCCACCTTGGGCTGCTACAACAAAGGCTGCTCCTTCCGATACCATTACCCGTGTGCCATTGATGCAGGTAAGACGGGACCCCACAACTTGTCCAGAGCATCCGAAGGGTTAAGACATAGAGAATCCAAAAGGCTATGACATACAGTTTGATTCTCTTCCTTTTTTACCTTCTTTGTAGTTTTTTTTTTGAGGGGGGGGGTCTCTCTTGACCCTGTTCTGTTTGTATTATCCTTTCTGCATTTCAATAAAAGTTTTACCTAATTTACATATGATTCACCTATTTAACACATTGACTGCCACACTAGAAAAATAATTTTTTTTCCCCTTGGGGCCACGATGTTTTATTATGAAAATAGAATAAAAACTTTGAAAACAAAACAATCCTTTCTAATTTAATGAAACATTTGTTACTTTTTATTGTTTTCTGTGTGTGAGTTATATGCAATTTGACAAATAGTTCTCAAGGCTCCCAAGGTGAAGAAATGTGTGAGTTACACATGCTTCATGAGGCCCCAGGCTCAAAACTAGCACGAGTTTAATACAACTCACATGGCAATTAATGTGTTAAATGTACTTTCGGTGGTTTTTAGTATAGTCACAGAGTTATGCAGCTATCACCACAATAGATTCTAGAACATTTTCATCACTTCATTAAAAAACTTCTACCCATTAACAGTCAGTCACCTTCCTTCCCCTCCCTCCAGCCCCTGACAGCCGCTAATCTGCTTTCTATCTCTATGGATTTGACTATTCTGTACATTTCACATAAATGGAATCATACAATATGTGGCCTTTTGTGACTAGTTTGCTTCACTTTGAGTAATGTTTTTAAGGTCCATCCACACTGTGGCATGTATCAGTACTTTCTTTTTATTGCCAAACGGTATCTTTTTGTAAAGAATATACCATATTTTGTCTATCCATTTATTGGTTGATGGACATTTGGGTTGTTTCTACTTTTTGACTTTTATGAGTAATGTAGAACATTTACATACAAGTCTTTGTGTGGATACGTTTTTAGTTGAGTATATACCTAGAAGTGGAATTGCTGGTCATGTGGTAACTCTGTTTAACCTTTTGAGAAACTGCCAGGCTGTTTTCCAAAGTCGGATGCACCAATTTACCTTCCCACTAGCAGTGTATGAGGATTCCAGTTTCTCCACATCCTCACTGACACTTGTTGTTATGTCTTTTTTTTTTTTAATTATAGTCATTCCAGTGAATGTGAAATGGTATATCATTGTGGTTTTGATTTGTGTTTTCCTGATGGCTAGTGATGCTGAGCATCTTTTTATGTGTTTATTGGCCATTTGTATATCTTCCTGGGAGAAATAGCTATTCAAATCCTTTTCCCATTGTTATATTGACTTGTCTTTTTATTGTTGAGAATTCTTTGTAATTCTGGATATATGGCTTGCAAATATTTTTTCTTCCATTCTGTGAATTGTCTTTTTACTTTCCTGATAGCATCCTTTGAAATAAAAAAGTTTAATTTTGATGAAGTCCAGTTTATCTGTTTTTTATTGTATGCTTTTGGTGTCATATCAAAGAAATCATTCCCTAATCTAGAGTCACAAAGATTTACACCTATGTTTTCTTCTAAGAGTTTTGTAATTTTAGCTCTTACCTTTAGGTCTTTGATCCAGTTTGAATTAATTTTTGTATATGGTGTGAAGTAGGAGTCCAAATTCATTCTTTTCCATCTGGATATCCAGTTGTCCTAGCACCATTTATAGAAATGACCATTCTATCCTCATTGATAATCTTGGTACCTTTGACAAAAATCAGTCGACCATGGATGTATAGACTTATTTGTGGACTCCCCAGCACTACACTGTCTTGTTTACTGTAGCTTTGTAGTAGGTCTTGAAATTGGGAAGTGTGAGTTTTCCAATTTTATTCCTTTTTTTCAAAATGGTTTTGACTATTCTGGTCCTCTTCCTATACCCATATGAATTTTAGGATCAGCTTATCCATTTCTGTAAAAAAAAAAAAAAGAAAGAAAAAAGACTTGACATTTTCATAGATTACGTTGAGTCTGTAGATCAAATTTAGGGGGTATTGTCATCTTAATAATATTATGTCTTCCAATTCATGATCATGGGATGACTTTCCATTTAGGTCTTTAATTTCTTTTTTTTTTTTTTTTTTTTCTTGAGACAGAGTAACACTTTCTATACGGGGGCGAATAACCTGTCGACACACAAAATCACACCAACATAAAAATAAAGGGCTCAAACGATACAAAATCAACACCCACACAAATAACAGGG